>CM019755.1:14354251-14434251 GCA_009761765.1 Phenacoccus solenopsis | reverse complement strand
ATATATGTATAGTTTAATTAATGAATATTATTAAACGGATGATTTATGATCAAGTCTATCTCATTATTGAGATAGAGGTACGAGATTGCCTTTAAAGCTGAAATAAAAATTTAGAAAGGCTGAATTATTTTTTATAAGGCTCAGATGGTGATTAAAAAAAAAAAAACTTACCCGCTATTTTATTCTCATCATTAGGGAGCTCCTGGTTCGGAGCAGGAAGTCCCAAAGTATCGAAAATAAAATGAATGGGGCTGAGTTTTTTGGAAATAGGTACGTTCGCAGGAAATAATGGAAGTAAATCTAAAAAAAAAAAATGAATGTAATCAACGATCATAAATAAAATACGAAATTACACAATGTTTATTTTTTTTTAAATTACGAGCAGTCTCATCTATACATGTGGCAACACATTTTTTGAAGTCTATAAAGAGGAATTCCAGGATTTGGTGAACTTTTTCACTTAATGCTATTTCAAAAAAAAAAAAAAAAAATGATTCCAACAGGTATTCCTTATCTGCATTTAACAATATTGAAATAAGAGAAAAATATAAAATTTCGAAATTGTTTGATTCATCGTCCTACCCAGATTACTCAAATAGAAAGATCCGAGTTATGGTCCCTTATTGTCTCCTACCAGGTCACATTTAATTTCAAGATAATAAAGAATCTTACATTTGACCAATTAACCGTGCCTACACATCGGAAACTTTAATTCCGATATGCACACAATAATTAATTGGCCCCAACTGCCACTCAGAAGCGGTTGGATCATCGTTAATGGGAAAGCCTTAAGGGCATACCGAGTAAAATGACCACAGGCCTAGTGACCTGATGGTCGGGAACTCGAAGACAACTAAATAAATAAGCCTTCGAGTATTTTATAAACTTTTATTCACGCCGACACGATTTCACGTCGGTGGAAAATACAAAAATAACACGTAAAAAAAAAATAACAAAAACGCTTTTACGTTAGTCGGAACGATCGAGAGTTACATCTAAGTTAATAAAAAATAAAGCAGGGAAAGGCTTTAACGTATCTTAATTCTCGTGTCCGCTGGACGGCTTACATTCTTCGAGGAATGTATTCGCAATTCACCAAAAAAGAACACGAAAGCGGATCACGGCCGACGCCGTGGATTGTTTTTTGGTTCGCGGCGAGAATCGTACGCGATATCCGAAAATTATAAACCACTTTCCGAAAAGTTATTAATGAAAAATTACGCGGAAATGTATCGAAAGTTACGCAGACGATGTTTCTTCTATTACATTCAAAATGGAACTACTCTTTGTCGAAACTTGAAAGGTTCATTACTCACTGGTCGAACTTTCTAGAACTTCCAGTGAGGAATGAGTTACTCTTTGGAGTGACACAGAGGTATATAAAAAAAAATATTATCGTCCGGATTTCCCGAAACGACATTGAGCCAGACAGCTTGGCGTCTGACTCCCTCGCTCCGTTAGGCGCCGCGAACTAATTAAATAGGTCGCGACCTACCTAACGTAACGGTATCGGGAAACCTTATGCCACACATTCCATCTCGTAATAAATTTTAGTTTCTATCAAATTTTTTTTATGATATATCTTTAACTTTTCGGAATTTACAGTACCATGTTGATTTGCCCATCTCTTTGTCATCAAAAATGTATTTTCGTCGACTACTTGACATGGTGCTAATTTTGAAAAATAAAAAGTATCAACACTCTCTAATAAAAGAAAAGTAAAATTACGCGAAATTGTAAAAATGTACTTACCACAAATTCAATCTAAATAAACACAAAATCACACTCCAGAGAATAACGCTGTAATCACTTCTAGTTGAGATGGCGCGTACTGAATGCAGTTGAAATAAATTAAAAATCACATTCCACCCGTAACCACTACGACTTGAGGACACAATAAACCCCGTCAAAACAAAACAGAAAATGAGTAAAAATTCAAGGATACGTTAGCTAAGTCGTGAACACAGGCGACACAAACCGTCGAACATGAAGAAGAAGAGAAGAAAAAGGAAAATCATATGTTTTGAGTTTATGCGCATGCGCAAATCTCTCCATTTAAATATTTTACTCTTCCTATACAGTCATTTCGTTAACGATTTCTTACTGGTCCTTTCAAAATTTGATAGGAATTATAAAATATCATCCAAAAAGTGATAATTCCTTCATAGTAATTGTTAGTGATCAATTAAATACCTTCATCTTTTTTGCTTGATACGAACTTCTCTGAGGGTGGTTTCCGCAGTAGGGGAGTAATATTCCCATAACATTTACTATTTCCTTCAAGTGAACATATACCTATATCATTACACGATTATAATTAATTAATTATACAATCATAAGCAATAAAAGAAGGATGGAATCCAAACTGTACCTTCGTTCTCATTACTTTTCCGCTGCGATGTACTGGGTGTAGGGTTTAAGTTACATTGCGCGTTGTATCCAAAATAATCGTATCTGTGGAAGAAAGAATAACAAAACAAAACATAGATCAGTCAATTTACTATGCAAATAATACGAATAAGTACCTGGATAAATATCTTCAATGCAAGCTGGATCATCAATATCTTCCTCATGAATGTAATCATTTATAGCATTGAATTTATTTGGATGTAGTCGTATAAATATTACGCAAATTTGTTACAGTTAATATTATATCATATACCTACAACTATTATTAAAGAGAAACCCTATGAATTCATTACTTCTATCATCATCAGCTCCTATTCTTGGAAGGTTGGAGTTTGCATTAAACTCTTTTTCCACAACATCCCAAATAGCCACTTTCTCCCTATAAACGCAAAATATCAATAATTGTATAAGTTTAGTTGCAATTATACAGACTTATATTTCTAGTTCGTTATATTTTGGCATATTTTACCTGTTCTGAATGCTGTCTGTCTTCTTACACTCAATAATTCCTTTATGTTTTTTAACAATACGCACAAGCATCAATTCCTCAGCCTCAGTAAAATTAGGGGCTCGTTTCATCATATTTACAGAATTTGACATCATAATTTTATATAAATTAACAAATTAAAAAAAAAATCATGAGCAATAACTATCAAAATCTTCTCGCAATCGAATAACATTAACCATGTATTTTCAATTTGTTATCATTTTACGTGATAAAACCTCGTGAATCGAATATCCAATCAGAAGCTTGAACCACTCTTCACAGAGTTTAACTGCTCAAAATCGGGCGTTTAAGTTAAACTATAGTTAAACCACATTTAAGCTATTGTAAAACGGTCCTTTACGCTAAACTGCGGTTTAAACCTTAAACCGAGTTTAATTCATGATTGTAAAACTGGCCCTTAAACTCAGTAAAAGACAAATTTTCATTTTTTTCTTCGACGAATTCTCTTTAGCGATTCGTTTACGATTCTTTATATATTACAACTAAGTGAACTTTACATCAACTCGTATTTTTATGAGCAAATTTTCTTTAAAATTACGTTAACAATTCGTTAAATATAAAAACATTATAAATCCTAACAACTACCAAATTTTGTAAGACATTGCTTCTATTTTTTCATCGTATACTTTCCGTTTAATTATCGTTCAAAAATCGAAAGTTCGCTAAATCTTCGCAAGTCTCGTCAACGAATCTTTAAGAATTTTGTCAATTAGGTGATAGTGATAAAAATAAAAAAACATAACCACTGTACTAACCTTCGAAACTTTTAAGAAGTGGTCCACCATCACTTTGCTGCTAAAAACTATTGGCATCAAAATGAATAAAAGGGAATGGAGTTACGTATACATATTATTATGCTTGCAAAGTGATTTGATGATTCTTTTTGTTCTCATTTCTTTGAAAAAATATAAAATGAGAGCTTTGATAATTCCTGCCCTTTACCATTATTACCCTCCTAATAACTTTTAACTCTTATATTATTTTTCATTAATTATAATTTACTCGTAATTAATTATATTCCCTATTGACAAAATTCGTGTTAAAAAATGTAAAAAAATCCCGGGAATCTATGGACGAATTGTCCCATTGGATTCCCAGGATACCCTTATGTACTTTTATTAACCAGGGTAGCCGGGGTTTATTATTCCCGAGGTGTATGGTCGAGATTTTACTTGGGGACTCTGGGTAGTTCAATTGACGGGGAAGCCCGGAAAGAGACATTTATAGACTTCGCGAAGGAATTTGTTTCTGGGAAATGCTGGGAAATGCGGGAAAATCAAATCCTAGGGATCCCGGGAAGTTCTCAGTAAGATTTCCAAAACACATATGCTCCCTACGTAACAAAATTTTGCTGAAATGTTTAGTGAATCCCTTACGCTCATTTTATCGTATGACACATCAGGAAAATCTAGTGAACTCTCGTGTACCCCCACCACATTTGAAGATCGATAACCCATCTTCTTCCCTTCCAGGATGATATATGAAAATGAATATGGGATGTATAGTTTATTTGTTATCCACAAAAATCACGTGAAGTCATATAATTACATTTTTAGTTATTTGAGGCTCTTCAAGCTCTTCTTAAATTTTACAATCCATTATTTTAAATCGATTTTGAGCCAAATTTAAGCGGTCATTATAGAAGATTCAAGAATTTCTTAAAAGCAGTTTTTTTCCCTATCTTCTAAATGCACTTACGAAGCTGAAATTTGGAAACGTTGGTGCCCGTGAGTCACCCTTTTATATACGAACTTAAAAATAGAAATTTGAAGCTCTTTTCGAAATTTGAAGCTCTTTTCGTTCCTTCACGCATCCTAAAAATTTGACTGATTCGCCATTTTGAACAATATAGAAAATTCAAAAAAAGTTCTCTTACAAATTCGCATGAAAGCTCTTTTACCAAATTTTCCAGTATTTTCATCCACACTCGCCAGCGCTATAACAAAATGTTGGACGTTTGTCAGATGATTACAAGTGACCAAATAAAACACAAATAATCGAAGACCCCACACCTCACCGAACCCTCATTCCAAAATCATGTAGGCTTTTAGAGCTATATATTTTTTTTATTAAAATTTTAGTTTAAAATTAACATAATGTTGTAAGGCTGTAGATGGAGTCTCCAACCGCTGAAAAAAAAACAATGAGGGATTATTTTAAAATTTTAGTACCTCATTAAAATAATAACAAATTTTTTAATTACCTTGAAGTTCTTCTCTCAGGATAATCTGAGAGTTTTGCGGCACCATACTTTGCGGCTCTATACACAGTTGCTCTGCCTGCTGCCCCTCTATTTCCTCACGCGCTCCCGTTTTAATTGATACCGATTTACTGAAACCTTTTATTACTTCCGTGATGGCATTATTAATATCTTTCTCAACGTATATTTCCTTTTTCAATATGAAAATTTCTGATAATTTTGTAGTTAAATTTTCAATACCATTGCAACGCGTAGTTGTGTTGCGATAATTAAATTGGTACCTATACACACATATATTTGTATTCTTTTTTTGGCTATACCAGGGATGCCAAATAAATGCAACAGAAATTTTTTTTAAAGAAACAGAAAACCAATCATTTTAACAAAAATTACCGCGATATTCATGGTTTATTAGGGTATTAAATGTATAGCAAAAAAATAAAGCAGTTATATATTAGAATGGAGTATAACTAACACATACCTGTGTAAACGAGTATCATATCGAAAAAATCAAATTATAGAAACGTTACCGAATTTTACCGCTGGTCCACTGAACGCGTTCTTTGGCCGCAGCAAAGATGTAGTCACGTTAAGAATTATCATTTTCAAAGGAACTACTTCGCATGTTGATGAACTGATGCTATCCAAACTTATACTTTATCCACAGCGACGACTCCAAATTATATTATCAAGTTGGCGACGAAGAACATCGAGATGATGGCGAGTCATGGACTGGACGCGAAAACCAAATCCAACTCTCCAACTTTGACAGAATGGTAATAGACTCAAATAGGTCAAAACAGCTCTTCGTAGCACAATATAATTGGCACATGGGACGAGATAAAACTTCTCTTTATAAAAATTTTTTTTTTTAAATCATGGTTATATATCATGACCGGTTTCTTTTGCACAATTTTAATATCAATATAAAAATGCAAAGAGTTAATCAAGATTGAATTAAATTAATGCATAGATGTTATGTAAAAAAAAAACAAAATGATCACCACAATTGGTTACATATGAAAGTTAATGCAAAAAAAAAAATTTTTTTAAATATGCGAAAAACAACAGATGAATTAAAAAACAAGAATTATTACGAGTTTATACTTTGAATGATTCGTCTTTAAACGTAGAGATGCGACTAAAAACTGGAAACTTTTCGCAGTCCGCTTAGGCTCCCACATCTCATTTCTTATCTGATATTCACGATAAGTTCGTCACCAATTTGATACAGTCTAAATGAAAATAAGTAGGTACCTATCTCCTTATTTAGGCGATTTTACGCACTGCACCATTTTCATCATTATTAAGCTGTACATTAGGGCTGGTATTAGAATCAAAATCTGACTCTTCACCAACATAAATATCATCATAATCAGACTCATCGCTATTTTCTGTGGAGCTACTACTAATCTCACTGACATTAGACGCGTAATTGAAGTTGTCGTTATGATCAGACTGATCATTGCTATTAGGCGTATCAGTGACACTACTATTGAACTCGCCAACATTGGGCATATCATTAGGTAGGTCAACGATATCATTCTGTAACATAAGGTACAGATGCCAATATGTAAATCTTATAAAATAGGACGAAAATATATTTTTTTAAATGTTACGCGAGTTCAGAACATAAGCGCTGAATCAGGTAGTACCTCCAAATTAAAAAATTGAAAACTCCCAACTCCAATTTGGTCCCACCAACCACTTATATAATTATATATAATTTGGTGCTTATGGTTTAGCGATATAAAATGAAGTTTTGTTTGAAATTATTACATTACCATGAAATTTGTAATTTTTGATTGATGAGCCTGGTCATGAGATTGTAGTTGAAATTTGCGTTGGCGATAATAAGTGCTGTGTGGTACCCACTTCCCATTATGAAATATACGCCTTTTGTGGGTACCCTTATTGTTTTCATTAACAATCTTCTTAGTAAACATTATACCTATGACTTCTAATCAGCCAATTAGTGTTAGAAATTACGAAAAAAAAAAAAATGCAAAACTCGTGAAAAATTAAAATTTAAATAGTTCATCTTACCTTGTAATATAATTATTTCGTTGATTGAAACAAGTATCAACTTTAACAAACAAACTTTACTAGATATGAAGAGTAAAGAACACGGCATTCACGTTCGTAACTGCATATAAAATAAGAATATGGCTGTCGTTATAAAGACACTTCACTGGTATCATGCGCATTATGATACTGCGCATGATGTGTTGGGTATTTATGTTCCCCGGAGACTCCAATGAATCATTTTACCCATTATACCTTGCGCATTTCTCTATTGCGCATAGAGGGAATATCGGGTAATGGCAATGCCCAGAGTTCCAGGAAACTGTCAAGATGTATATTTTCCCGTAATCTCTGGGATTTATACACATTTTAAACATCTCACGAGAACCCGGGAAAATAAATTTCTTCGAAGTATTCATTATCATTATTATCTATATTTTCACCGGTGTCTCTTGGAGAAATATGTTTTTAAATACTTCTAGGGTACCCTGGGGAAACAATATCTGGGGATCCCGAATGATAATTTCATATGTATTAGTGTGATTTCTTTATTACACAATTCACACACTTACAAATTATTCCTGGAGTTCCCTAAGTTAATTTCAAAACATTGTCAATAGGGTTTGTATCAGCTCCTTTGTTTATTTGTGAAATTTGGTAAATAAATTACCTCCACCGGGCCAGTAGGGGGTGGAAATCTGTATATAAAAAGAAAAACATGTCAAGTCTACTTTTACTCGATTTATTAGTATTTTTTACATACATCTACATCATCTATAACTCCATCTCACACACGATGCTGAACTGTGATAGAAATTTATTGATAACATTTCTGTTAGATTGTAATTTTAATTTTTTTATTGTGTGTTTTTTTTCTAATTTATTGGATAATTTTTATGTCAATAATATACGTATAAAAATTAAGTATGCGTCTATTGATGTTCTAAAAATGTTCAAACAACCGAACTAATAAAGCTTATATTCGCACAATGTGAAATTTGTTTGCGTCGTATATCTTAATGTTTAAAAAAATTCAAAATGCAGGGTGTTTCAATTAATGTGCTAAAAACATTCTAACCGCTACCTTGATAAGCTCATATTTGCACCATATGTCATATTCTGGAATCAACATATCTAAACTTCAGTGTTCCATGTGTATTTAGTGTGGAATTTGAGCAAAAAACTTTTTTTCTGAGGAAGTCACGAAATTTCTTAAATCTTCCATACCTTCTTAGAAAATCGATTTAAAAATGTTAAATTTTATGTGTAAGATCAAGATTGTGATCTGAGTATGCTCCTTTCAGTTTTTAAGTACTAATTGTAGCCCGTTGAATTTCGATCAAAATAAATCCAAAACGGCAATTCACCGAAAACTGAAAAGAGCTTGAGGAACCTCAAATAACTGGAAATATGATTCATATGAACTCACATGATAATACCTCGTGGTTTTTGACGGTTTCTTCGTATGGTTCAAAAGCAAAAGAACAACGAAAAAATGAAGAATTACGTATCGCAAAATAATCGTTTTTCCATCATTTTCAATAACTATGTACGAGTATTTAATCGTCGTATTAGATCCATGCGAGTATATGAGTTCGTTGCGTTGACATAACATAGCGCCTTGATTACTCGCATTGTCGTATTCTATTGTGGCAAGTGTTTCACGCACAAGAGCTCCCAAAATGTCACCAAATTTATCCATAATAACATCATTTAGATGCTTTATCATTGGATAATTCATACTTTAGGTTAAGAACCTCTGTGAGGTAGAACTCGGCAGTATTTTGTCTTCTGAATCTGAAAGACCTCAAAGTGTGCACGTAATTCATAAGTTGCCTATTTCTCGTCCAAACTGTTTCAAATTGGCCGAAAATTTATTATTGGAAATTTCCAAATTTTGGGAAACTTACGACTTACTTTTGGCAATTGTTTCCATGAAGTTGGAAGACTTTGATTTTTTTTACATTTTCTTAAACTCATTTAGCAGCTACTTTCCCTCGCACCTTTCCTTCAAGAAAATTACATTTGAATCATCCTATATCTACCTAGAAATAGATTCGTTGCGAAAAAATACAACTTTAATCAAACTGTATGTAAACACAATGCATATTAATTTGCAAGAAATTAATACTAATTTCAATCAAGCCATACAGTCAACATAATTTCCCTCCTGTCACTCATATTCATCGATCAAATTTCTTATAACAACTATTCCGCTCAGTTCTATTTTACGCAACAATCGCGATGACTTACGTGCAATCATTTTTAAAATTTTTCTTATTTTCAGTTGGATTATTTCCCGTCAATAACGTAAAAAGTAAAACCCTTATTTCATCAATAATATGCTTACATTCGGTCTTGACCATCGGCGAAATAAACGCATTCATACATACTCCAAAAAGTATTCACCGTTACGAAATTGCCTATCAAGTCTTATGTTACATCTACATTGGCCTCACGCAGTACATTTCATGGCGCAACAGAAAATTCTTGCTTCACATTTGCGACAGATTGGAAGGTAATTGCTGGCAAAAGTTTGCATACGAAAATATCACTCTTCGCGCAGAAAATACTTTCAAGAAAATCGTCGACACGTTCGCTCTTATGTATTTCATCACAATGGCCATCTACTCGTCCGCTCCGTGGATGAATTTTTTCGTAAAAAAAATGGACTATAATGACCCGCTGTCGTATCCTATGCCTTATTGGTTCGCAATCCTGCAAATTGATTCGGTTTACGAGTATTTCCTTATGAATACAGTGCAAACTATTTTATGTACGATGGCTTTCACCTCGTATGCCTCCAATTTCGGATTTATCATTTGTATACTGATTAATATCAAAGCTCATTTGAAAGAATTCGAAGAACGTACTTTACAGCTTGGCAAAAAAATGAATATCCTGCATGATACCTCAAGAGGATATGCTTACACGAATAATGTTCAACACGAAGAAATCTTGTTGGAAGAACTGAAAGAGTTCATCGAATATAAGCAGTTACTATATGTGTAAGCATCTACTAATCTGAGTAGCTACTGGATGATGTTAATTTGAGTTACTGACGTCTATACGTACTTAAATAATTGGAAACTCATTTTAGGTATTTGAAGGATATATCCCAATACTGCCAGTGGATTTTTAGCGCGGCTATTGGCTGGTTTATATTGGTTTGTGTACTCACCATATTCATGACCACTCAAGTACCTATATGTTGAAATAAGTTCTCTCAGTTTTGGTCGTTCAATCACTTTATTTTTTTTTTTTATATCGTTCTTATTTTTTTTTTTTTTAGATTGTTTCGGATATCGTATTCAAAATGAAGATCATATCAGTGGTGACCAATGTAACAGTTTCTTTTTTCTTCTTTTGTTACGTCGCAGAAGTGATCAGTCATGTGGTAATTTTAATGATTTATTTATTTAAAATTCCAATTTTGAAAATTGTTCAGGTTTAAGTTCATCATAAAATCCAAAAAAGAAAAAAGATGATTAGATACTCGTATCGCAAATGCCTATTAATGAAATCATTGAAACTGTTTCAGAATGAAAAATGTATGAAAGATTTTTACAATTTGCCATGGTACCACAATAACATCATAAAGTTCCGTAAAATATTGTTCATGTCTTTGTTACATAGTCAACATGCGATTAAAATCAAAGCTTTCAAGATGTACGTCATGAATTTGGGCTTATTCTTTCAAGTTCAGAGACTGATATATTCTTTTGTTAATGTCCTATTGATGATGCAACGTAAATAATACGACAACATTTACTCCTTACTGTTATACCAACAGAATACATTAATAAATAAATATGTAATTCTCTTCCTTTCATAAAGACATAAATAAGAGTATAAACACTTAACCAGGTAACTACATTTTCTCATCATCGTGTAAGGTATTTTACAGTAATTACCCACTCTACATATTTTATGCCTAATATTTTTAGAATCTAAAATAAATTATTTTCTTCAGAAATTCGTATCTTAATTTCTTAGCTGAGTTTTTAATTGAAAATGATAGCTATTACAATCTTCTTGTTTAGGGAAAAAGAGGTTTTGTCTTTCAAGCCATTTATGATCACATGGCATGTACTTCGAAGTTTTTGTTGTATATTATAGGTTCCTGTATTCTGACAAACGGACATGAGAATTATTAAACTGAGCTACGGAGAAGTCATCTATGGCCTAATTGTCTATAAATTGCTAAAAGTGAAAGATTCTTCAATTCTTCATGTTCATATGAAAAAATATATCTTTTTGAAATTTTTCATTTACCCCAAATAGCGATATATTCAAATTTTGGGGAAAATTAGAGGTAAGATAAGTGCCACAAAGTTTTTATTCGTGATTTCACATGAAGTAGAGAGTTTGTTAAGAATACCGACATATTCAAGTTTCAGCTTAGTAAATAAATTTTGAGGGGAGTTGGACCGAAAAATGATTTTTTGAGGGAGTTTTGAATCTATGAAATGCCCTGAATCTTTCATATCTCCTTACTATCGACCTGGAAAGCTCAAACTTTGTATGTAAAATCGGTTGAGAACTTTAATATAATTTAAATTTAGCTTAAAAAAGATTCGAAATGGCTGGTAATCAAAGTTTGAGGAAGGCTTGAGAAGTTTCAAATCGTTCAAACTTGATAAATATGAAAATAAATGGTTACAAAGAACGAAAGTTGTACCATAAGTATCCCAAATCAATCCTGGTACTGTGTGGGCATGAAGAGATGAACATTTATCTGCAAATTTGAACACCCTTCTCCTTATTAAAACTCAGCTCCAACAATGCAGTATGACTGCTTACATCTTTCATAGTCAAGGTAAAATGGCAACTCTATTATTGCACTAGACAGACGCATAGCTGTAAAATGTCCAAAACTTTCGAAAAACTTCGTAAATAATTTTAAAATTATTTTGTCAATGTTTTCGAAACGTTTAATTAGGTGCTATCAACTTTCAAAATGTCAAGAACTAATATATCATTTTACACCAAAGGTGACTAAATTCCCACTTAAAATCCCTCAAAAAAATCCTCGACCAATTTCCAAACAGACATTCCCGATTAGTAATATCTGCCAAGATGTCTCTTATTCTCTCCAGTCGTATGAAACTCGTAGATACATTTTTAGTTTTATTCCTACTTTCTGGTGGTATCATCGAAAATCCGAAGTATTGGAAGTACGAATCTTTATATTCTTTTTTCATAACCATGGTAACAGTCATCGAGATGCTTGGCTGCTCCGTTGGCTTCACCAATGCCGCAGAGGTTGCTCACAGAGTAGAAATTCTCATCCAAGTATCAGCTCATGTATACTTCTTGTCGTTACACTGGATCGTGAAATGGCATAAGAAATCTTTATTAATTTGCGCGAAACATTTACGCGGAGAAATCAACGATGAAACGGGCAGAGAAGCTGCAGACTTGACTGAAACGTTGTTCAAGAGGATCATCGTCGTAATATCGTCAATATTCATATTATTCTTGAGTTTAATCGCCTTTACTTCAATATTTATCCCATTGGTGACCGATTTCGATTTCAAAGATAAGTACATTTACGTGATGCCGTTTTGGTTCACCTGTACAGATTCGGGGATTAATCATTTCCCCGTTAAATTTTTATGCTGGAATATCGACACTTATATGAAGTATTTCATCATGAATTCTACGGAAATAGTGTTATTCCAGTTGGAGGTGTTCGTGTACATAACGAGTTTCATTTTTTATGCGTGTGTGCAAGCGCACACTAAAGCTCATTTGATGGTTATTGAAAGAAAAATCTCAAATATGGGCGAGGAAATGGTTAAATATTACGAAAATTGTAAATTATCAGCGAGTAAAGCACCTCGAAAGACTGCTGCGTTGGAAAGAGCGCAAGATGATATCGTATGCGAAAGATTTCAGCGTGTTGTTAAGTATCATCAGTTTATTTTCAAGTAAGTGGAATGCGTTGCATATTAGTGTACAGTCGACTTAGGCATATATATTTATATCAAAATCTTAAAGACTAAATAACCAATGAGAATAAGCAAACCTTATAACCAATAGGAAAAGAGTATTATTGAAAGGTACTCGATAACTTTTTACTCTATGGTATTAGTTTTATCATTACTATAGGACTGTAATACAAATCCCAAAAGATAGATTTAATTTTCTATCCTCCTTTCAGGGTCGAGCATAATATTATACCGTTCCTGTGCTGGATTGTTACAGCATCGTTGTCTGTATTTTGCGCAATTTCTACATTTTCAGCATTTATCGTAGTAACTGAGGCCAAATCCGACGTAATTCATTTTTCATATAGATCTTTATCAGCGAGAACTACTTAACTGAACAATTTTTTCCATCATTTGCAGAAACAAGGGGAAATGATGTTTAGAATGAAAATTGCTTCAGTCATAGCGAATGCTGGAGTAATGTTTTTCCTCTATTGCCACGGAGCAGAAGTGACAATGCATATAGTAAGCATATCTATTGAGATTTTAGGTTTTACAGTTAAATACTTCATCAATTTTTTTTTTCAATTTCAGAACGAAGATATCGCCGATGCAATTTATGACACTCCATGGTATTTTCAGTCAACTAGATTCAAGAAGTTGGTCGTATCCTTCATGATCCAAATACAAAGATCACTGCAAATTTCAGCATTTGGAATGTATAAGTTGAACTTGAATTTCTTTATGAGCGTTTGTCGTACAATTTATCAAGCTTTAAATATGTTGTTAATGGCTTTTACTGGAAAGCGAATGTAAATATGCTAATTTCTTTATCGCTTCAATCCAAAAGTCATCTATTATCATAAATAACTCTGTTAATGTCCTTAAGAAGAATAATAAAAGACATGTAGTTAAAACAACATTGAGTTTCAAGATTATATACCCAAATTTATGGAATAAATTACCTACCTAATTCTATAATTTCAAAGGATAAGAAAATAAATAACAAAATGTCGGCTTACACTAGTCAAATTCCTTAATAGTACATCCCTCTTGTTTCACGACATCATAAATGAATGGGCAACTTGACAAAATTAATATTTCTCACTGGAACTTCGAAGTTGAATTTTTGACACGAGGTATCTTCCATCAAAATGAATAGAGCTTATGGAAATCCCGTGCCGAAAAACTGCTAAAAAGTTTTGACAAATTAGGTAGTTAGCAAATCACGTTATTTTTTCAAACTGTCGTTCTTCGATAAGTTAGGATTTTTCATTAAATATTGAAATTATATAACTTTGATTTACTTACCTATTGATAGCAGCTAGAAATTTGAAATTTTATCAGTTTACTTTTTCGTTTCATATTGTTAGTGAAATCAGTTTTAAATATATTTTCTAAATATACATTTTTTTTTAAATTTCCGTTAAAATTGAGTGCACCACTTACACATCCATAAGTGAGAAAATCACTTCAATCGAAATGGAAGGAATTCTGTTACGGAGATTCATGACAATATTTCTTCTTACCGCTGGCATTTCGAAAAGTGGAAAAAATAAATTATGGGAAGCCTTGTATTCATTGTTCATCACAGCTATCTACGTTATTGAATTGAGTGGAAATTACGTAGGCTACATATCATTCGATTTAAATATCGAAGAAATAGTAGAAATGATATTTCGTCTCATCGGCCATACCTATGTCTTTTTACTCCACTGGTTCATCAAGTATAACAAAACATCGGTACTAAAAATAACCAAAGCATTATTGTCGGATAATCGTTCAGATTCGCAAAGTCGTGAAGTGACCAAATTAACGGAAACTTCGTTCAGGTACGTTGGTAGAATGACTTTATCAGTTTATTACGCTTCTATGCTCACCTACATGCTGATGTCTATTTTTGTCGGAATTTTAACCAAACTAAAAGCTGCTGAAGTTTACATTTACCTCTTTCCTTACTGGTATTCATGCCCTACGGATCATAATGACAAGCTTTTTTGCTGGAATGTAAAAGGTTACAAGAGTTACTTATTGAAAAATGGATCGCAATTTGGACTCATGTCTATCGAGCAACTCTCGCTCTTTAACAGCGTTTCTTTACTTTTGCTTTTGATACTGAATTTCAAAGCTCACAGAACGGTGTTGGAAAAGCATTTAGGAGATCTTCGTCAGAAAAGTGATTCTATTATGGAACTATATTGGAATTCCTTCAACGATCAAAAAGCCTCAGTACCAATCAAAACGAAACATGACGTTGTTTTTCACCGAAGCCTCATCGATTTCATTCAATACCATCAAAAAGTGCGCAAGTATGTGTATTTAATTCGTTGTGTCATGAAGCTGATTATACCTACATTATAATGTGTTTGAATTTATGCTTATCGTAGCGTTGTTGCGGACGCAAAACCAGTATTGACAGGTTTACTTAGTCTGGTATTATGTTTTATTTGGTTATTGATGCTGTTTACTCTGTGCTTCATTATGGTCGAGGTAATTGTATTTTAATTGTTTAATTAACGTTACGATGCAAACGGATGGATTTTATGGTCTTATAATTGTATAAATATATTTATTATATTACAGGAAAGCGGCAGCTTTATTCATCGAATGAAAGTCGGCAGTTTGGTGATCATGACTGTTTTGGTGTTCCACCTGACCTGCCATTTGGGTGAACTGTTGGACGGTTTGGTAAGATTTTTAGAAATTTAGAATTCTTATTTAGAGAAATTATGTAATTTATAGTATTTCATGTCAACAGAACTATTCCTTTCTACAATTCCTATACAGTACGCCTTGGTATAATTTATCGGGTAAATCGAGAAAAATTATCGTCATCCAGTTGCTTTTATTACAGAGATCATATCGTTTGAAAGCATTTGGAATGTTTTTTATTAATATGGAACGATTTGCCTCCTCAATGAGGACCATGTATACTGTGTTGAATATTCTCTTAATTTCGCTGAAGAAAACATAAAAAATAGGTTTAAATGATTGCATGATACGAAGAAATTACTAGAGTATTAGTGCACAACTTCACACCTACTTATTAATAATAATATTATTATTGATGATAGATCACCAAAAGGATGGAGCGAATTCAACTCTATTTGAAAAGTGTCAAAGTATCTACGTAACATGATAATGGCCGAATAAGTACAAAAGAATCTACGAAAAATTTCATTTTTAAAATTAACGAGAACATCTTTAAAAAATTTTAAAATACAGTGTTACCTATTTGCGCTTCTCGTTAATCCGAAAAATAAATATCAGAACTTTTAGAATCACTTTTGTAAAATTCAGGATATTATAAATTTTTGTTCAATTTTTTTGAAAAGTTCGATGCTTTCAAAATAATAATAAATGTGGAATTAAAGGGAAAAGTGCATGGTGTGGGCCTGATTTCAGCTTTTCAGGACTCTGAAGATAGCACATGGTAGATTTTTAACTTGAAAGCAGTTCCCCAAGTACGAGCTATTTATGAAGAGAAAACATCGTCTAATATATATGTTATTCCAAGTCAATCTGCGACACTTCGGTAGCATGTGTAAGGTAAAAATTGAGCATATTTCATCTCCTGTACTTTACAAAGCAAAAATCAAGGGCAGATATACAAGTGATCCTTCACTGCGCATTTATTATCCATTTTTGATATTATTCAAAATTCATACTATTTCAAAAAAACTGAAAAATTTTAGGCCCCCTGATTCTTCAAAGAATAACAGGCAAAAAAATGTTTTCAGTCTTCATACGACAAAACAAAACTTTTGATTGCAAACAATTTTAAATTCTTCGAAAAACATTATGTTTTTAGTTTTCAAATTAAAAAAATTACTCTAGGTACTTGGAAAATATTCTTGTTATTATGTTTTAAGACTCAAATGTTTCGTATATTTTTTTACTATCATTGGACCATCATTACGGTAAGTGGTTTAACACTTTTCGAGAAATAAAAGCGACTTTCAGCCCACCTTCGCACACAATGAAGAATTGACTCAATGCTGTAAGTTGTAAGATGTGTAGGTACATAAATACTTAGCTGTTATGTGGGGAAGATGTACATAAATTATTCATTTATCAGTAATTCATTTTCTTGAAACTTTTGACGCGTTCATAAATATTTTAAGCATGAGAAACGAATGTATGTCCAATGACTGGAAATTTTCACTATAATTTGTAGCAATTATGTGTCAGTCATATAAAACCACATTGACAGTTTTGGGTAAAAATTCAGTAATGCTTTCAACTTCTAACCTTAAAAGATTCCATTTTCTTTCACAATAGCGGGATACAACTTTCGTGATGATTAGGTGCATACTTCATCTTAAGATCTCTAAAATTCTCCAAATTATTGTGCTTTTAAAAAAAAGTTGTACTTCTGAACCTGAATAATTTAAAATTTTCAAATAACCAGGAAGTAAGGGATATAGCTGAGTTGAATAAGAAAATACGACGAAAAAATAAAAATTTTAATAAAATGAACAAAAAAAAATGAATGTAAAATTTCAGAAAAATGGTAAAATGAAAAAAATCATGCGCAACACAAAAATAAATAACAAAAAAATGCCATCGAATTATTATCACATATCAATTGGAACCTGTAACAAATACTGATCATGTAAGTCTTTGAGTAATTCAACGTCGAAGTCTCCTCATAACATTGAGAAAAGTTTTTTACCATGCACACTGTGCAATACATAATCTTTAATGATATTTTCGCTCTGATGAGCGAGATACTCTTGGATTTGGGTTTCATCGATTTCCAAATCTAAACAGATAAGTAGGTATTAAGTTTATACATTTCAACGAGCTTCATCAAGTAACGACTTTCTACAAGCAATATACGTAATAACTTACCGCAATGTTTGCGCAGGAAATCTAATATCAGGAAGTTTTGTATTTTCAGCGCCACCGGAGCACTTAATTTCTTCATAAAAATGTTTAACCAGTACCCAAACACTATTGGCGTATCTGTATGGCTTTCGTGAGTTGTGTTTCTGCATAAAATTGATGTAATTGCAAAGCACACATAATGGGTATGAACAATATAACCAAACCTAACCAAACCTAACCAAACCTAACCTTACCTAATAGTATATAGCTGACTATTTGGTAAATCGCTATATGCTTTCATTAACTGGATGTTGGCATAAATATGGAAAGTTTGTGAATTAATAAATAACATTGGCTTGTTGATTTTGAGATCGTATTCACTCTTCAATGGGTACATCCAACCATCTAATATTACACCAGCTCTGCAAAATGTATCAAATTTTATTTTAGGATATGTTTCTCTACTATTTGCAGGAATTATCTTACTTGAAGCGGTCATCTTTAGCGAGTGCGTAAAGTGTAGTAGCACCTCCGAAGGAATGGCCCATTAAAATAGGATCATATAAATCTATTTTGTCCTGCAAACGATATGGAATTCAGTGTTGTGCTATGAAATCTGACATCACTAAATATAGTTTGTAAATACCTTGAAACAACTCATATCGAAATTAGATTTAATTTTATTTTGAAAATTTCCTTTATTAATTTCATTCAGCAAGTACAGAACTTTACTGCATTCGTAGCTTCTCTGTTTCAACTGGAAGTATACGTAACATTATGAACTAACTTTTATAGGTGTATAATTAAATAAGAGGCAAAAGAAAGATTCTCTAGATAAACTTATTTTTGCCAAGTGTGGACTAGCGTGACAGAAGACAGAAGTAAAAGCACGAATTAAAAGTAATTACTTGGCTATTCCTGAACAGATAGTGTTCTACATTGGTGATCACATAAGGTGCGGCCATTATATACGTTCGTTCATCTCTATCTCTAGCGCTTTCCGAAGCATAATAATACGTAACACTGGCGGATAAATCTCTATAAAATACATCGCATAGATTAACGATCTGCATAATATAAAATCTATGCAGATAACCTGAGGTATAATCTTTTATGTGGCTAGATTGTTGCCATACTACGACAATTTTCAACTTTATAGTTTTAAAATCGAATAACGGTTACATTAAAATAATGATGCAATTTCAAACAGCGAAACGAGTCGAATGACCTGCGAGTTACCACAGATGAGCCGCGAATCGAAAGAAATCTACTACGCTGATGAAACGTGCTTACTTATGTTCCAGACACGCGACTAGGTACCCTCTGGAAGCCAATTCGTTGCACAAAGTCGAGCATAGGAATCTAGTGGCACCGTAACCATGTGAGAATACGACAACGCGTAGTTTTTTAATACGATTCGTTACCGGTTCTTCCCATAATGTGGGTATGAACGTTTCTGACGACAGATACATTGATGGATTAACGTTGTTGCATTTTCAACTATCTACGTGACAACTCTGAAGCTTAATGTAAGACCTATTACCTTTTCCCATAATCCATAATACAAATCGTATCACACTCAGCCATATGTTTAGTAGGATGGAAAATGATTCGATATATTTTTCATCCGGAATCCATGGCACCCAACGGTGGGTACTTCTCTGCAAATCGTCCTTTTAAGATGAGTATATGGGGCTGAATATGCTGAATCGAAGGAAACAAAAGGTAATTTACCTGCATGGTTTGTACGCTGGCATCAGTCGGATAAAGGAGACGAACGAATAAGGAATCTTCTCTGCAGCTATCCATTATATCTATACATCCTGTGGTGAATGGACCTAAGACAAACATGAGAAATGTTATTTTCGAGTTCATAAGTAGTTATCGTTGAGTTTACAAGGTAATTTTAATCACAGTTTAGAAGTACCTCTCTTATTTATTGTAGATGGAATCATCGATTATACTTATTAAACTAATACTGAGATAAATAATTAATGTTTTGCAATGCCATGTGTTTGGATATTAGAAATGCTCACAAAATGATACTTGAAGATTATAACTTATAAGTGTATGATATTCTTTTTCTCCTCTAAAAAATATAAAAGCATAAGCAGCCATGCTGTATTACTGTAGTTGCGTTTTAATGCGTGTTCGTTGAAATTTGCAAATAATGTTCTTTAATTTCTTTATGTTCACATTCAATACAAAGACTGCAAAGCTCTACCTATCCTCTCCCAAAAAACCTAAATCGTTGAATTTAGAATAGGTATGCAACATTTTTTACCTATAAAAATCACATGAACCGATATTTGTCAAATTTAAGATACCTATTTGATGTTCCTGCTTCCTGAAGTCTTCTTTATCGAGCTTCGACTTTCCGCCATTTTGGGTCCAACCGACATAAATTCAAAAGAACATATTTTAGTCCCCAATAAATTCCACATTAACAGCATCAGCTTTATTAGTGTATACGATTCGTGAAATTTCTTGGCATGATCAGTTGATCACATGATTTTCATTCAAAAATGTTTCTTTCCAATCCACCCATTCAGGATGCTGAAATTTGACTGTCATATTATGGAACTATGATCGCAAATTCCCGTCCTTTCCTTTAATCTCTTTATGTTTTGGGGACAATAGCCTCTCCTATCCCTCTGTAAAATCACCTGTGAATGTGGATTTTATACTTCTATTCCATGTAAAGCCCTATTCATCAAGTTTGAGCATTTGAGGCTCTTCAAGTATTGTTCTGCTTTGATTATGCGTCATTTTGGATACATTTTGATTCAAATTCAAGAGATCACATTTTAGTCTGATTTCATCATCTGACACCATTATAAAACATTCTCTACTTTTCGTTTGCCGCACCACATTTTCAAAACAACAACCCCTCCTTCTCCTCTCAAAAATGACATTTGATCACTGGTAATTATATGAGTTCACATTCATAAAATCTGAGCTATCTGGGAGCTCTTCAAGCCTTCCTCAAATTTTGACCATGCGCTATTTTGGATCAACTTTGACGCAAATTAGGGAAGTAATATTTTAATTCTGAACTAATTCCGCAAACTAAGTTTGACGTATCGAGATCGATTTGATGAGGAAATATTGAAGATTAAAGGCGTTCCATGACTCAAAACTTCTTCAAAAAACCGGTTTTTTACTTCAACTCCTCTCCAAATGTACTTGGGAATCTGAAATTTTGATATGTAAGTGTCCATGGTTTACTCTTATATATGATGTCAAAAATGAAAAATTTTAGCTGTTTGCCCTTTTTCCACTTTCCCCCAAAATTTGAGTGAACCACCATTTTGAGATAAATCCAAAAAAACCAAAAAAAAAAAGGTGTCATAAAATTCTACAAAGAGTCTCTCTCAAAATTTTCAGCAATTTTCATGCATAACAGCTCGTGTTATGTGCGGAAGAAAAAAAATATATATATTAGTAAGTTGGACATTCACTATATGACCACAAATTACCTGAAAGACAAAGATATGATCCCCTTCCCCTCCCACGACCTTACCTTCCCAGTTATCTTTTTTAATTAAGAACTCAACTAAAAAAGGAATTTGACGTAATTCACACTCACAGAAAGTGTTCAGCAAATTTTAAGCGTTGAGGGAAAAAAATATCTATAATTATATGCTATACAAAAAATTTCGGCATTCTTCATTAATTAATCGATATGATTTAAAATCCAAAGATACGAACGCCTCTTTCCTCTTACCCGTCTATTACAAATCACGTATATTGTAATAACCATGGTTTTTAATTCAAAATTTAGCTTTAAAACCTTGACTTTTTAAATTACTTTTAATTTCATTTAAATGGCAACTTCTGCGCATATAAATTATCATCATTCGACCCATTTATCATGTACATGTTCATGTAAAAGGAATACTAACCCGAAAAGCAATTATGTACTTTAATACCTTCTGGTGCATTACTGGTACGAACGAAATAACCGTTATAAAGCGCAGACGATTAAACTGAAGTTTACACGGATGCAAGGTTAATCAGATAAAATAATTCTAATTCGTCCAAAGGCTCGGAAAATAATAAGGAATTTCAACTTTAACGAACCGATAAACGAGTAATTAAATACACTAATTACGACCGCTTATATACACAATAAAAACTTCACGTCCATCTAACGTTCTTAACTTCTTATATCGTGTTCGCCGAAAACCAGTTCCATAGGTGACCGCACGTTTGTCTCATTATGGTAAAAAGTATCCTTAACCTATTTCCCAAGCTGCGGATTTCTTTTTCTTTCTGGTCCACTGAAGTAAATTGTTTAGAGCCAGATTTAACATCGGAAGGCTAAGGATTACCGCTGTCGAACCCCTACCCAAACATCCCCTCGATGACCGGTTTTACAGTTGATGAGGTCATAGACATTTTTTTCAATCGTCCGACAACAAGTGTAGGCGTATGGAGTGTAATTTCCTCGTGAAAAAACAAGTTAAGTTACAGCAAATAAAACAAAATATTTAGCGTGACCGATTGCATGAACGTAACGAAGGGTATTTAAATTGCATGAGTAATGTGATGATTTCACGCTGTATTCTTTTAATTAGTAGTTTCACGATGGTTGGGATTTCATTTTTTTGCTTATTGTTAGAACTGATATGTAATAAATGGGTAAAGTGAGTTAAACAGAGACCTGTCAGTTAAAGGATAGATAAGTGAGAAAAAGTTTCACGTTTGTATGTATTATTAATTACAAGTTTTCGTTTTTCTTTTGAGTAAAAGTTCAAGGATGATTTCTTTCAAGTTTTCGCATTTCAATGAACACTTGCGTCGGTGATTAAGATTGTATAATTGATATACATTTTGAAATAGCAATAATTATCTACTTACAAGCTGAAATTTGGAACGCAAAATCTAAAAACTATCCTTACACACCCAAGAAGGTTATACAAAATCCTACCACTACGCCATGGTTAGTAATAAATCAAAGTTTAAAAATACCGGTGTTTATCTAATATCTCGCCAAATAAGGCTTTTAAGATAAAACATGAGCTTATCAAAATGAAAGCTCGTAAAATTTCATACAAAAAAATGTGGTATTCATGTATTTCTAAGACACTCGTAAGGACTTTGAGTTGAAAGAGGATTATGTATGTGTTCCAAAGTACGTGTAGCGATAGGCATTGAACAACGATCTATAATATCATATTATGATTTTCTATTCGAACCATTTTTTCCTTCTCACGGAAAGAGAAATTTCAAGGTGCGATAAAAAACTCATCAAAGTAACTCATGTGGAAGACTGCTGGTTTATTTTGTTACCTTTTACTTTTTTTGACATGGTTATAGTTACATACTTCGAAGAATGAGTTTAGACGTTTAGACATGCTTCAAGTCTGATATGGCGTGACTTCGAATGACTCATAAGGACATATTGATATATTGTTTACAGATAAGCGACAAAGTTATCGTGCAGACATTTAGTGACAGTACTTGTCATATTTGGTGGCTTTGAATGGAAAACTTGACAACCAAAGAACAATGACAAATTTCTAAACACATTCCCAAGTTGAATAACTCCAACTAACAGTCATCAACCCTGGAATGCGGTAGAGGAATTTTTTCTTCTTTATACAGAGATTGAAAATAATAAGCTCTTGGAAGGAAGCTTATAGAATCTATAAAAGCTATTCTTGTGTTAAACCAACTAACCATGCTTCTGCACGAGAAATTGTTGCAGACGATTCGAATAGAAGCGTACCTATGCTAGAGTCAAATAAGTAGGAACTTGCTTAAAAGGGCACAGAATGTCGCCTTAATGTATGGGCGTATATTTTGTCGTAAATTTCAATGTTGTCCAACAACTGTATAGAGAAAGTGTAACAAACCCAATGTGTCTTCGCACCTCAGTCCCTCAGCCATTCAAACCCTGATTACTAGTTTAATCATTTAACATTGGGCCATCCTAATGTAGTATTCAGATATTGTTATTGGACTTTCTTGAATTTCTTCACATAATCCTGTAGATGAAATACGGATCATTTGTAATCATATGCAGGGTATCAAGCTAAGTCAGCCTTTGAGGTAATCTGTGCCTATGTACGATGCATGAAAAGTAGAGTGTGAATGCTTAATTGCAATTATGAATAGGTTTAAAATGGTTTTACAAATATCGTCTCTTCATTTTGGAGCTTTTGACGAATAATTATTCATTTAAAGGAAACCTCAAGAAAATCTTATTCTCTAAATGCACTTCCTTACGTTATTATGTAAGTATATCTAAAATATTTAATTGAAAGTTTACCAATAACCAAGCATTAACTAAAATTATACATAAGTAACACAAATATCGTTCATATAAATAAGGAAAGAAGTTACATACCTTCTGGAAAAGGAATAGTTTTCACCCTTTTCCACGGCCAAAACATCTCGCAAAACATTTTGCACTGGTCACTTTCACGTAATGTCTATGCGTTTATAATGTAAAAATGTAAAAGAACGCGAAAGAACACATCACGAATTCCTGTATAAACTCTAAGCGGTAGCAGTGTAAACAGATATAACAGAACGTTAGAAACATTCATGGTCACCTACTTTCCACGTAACGTTAAAATGGTAGGGTACGAAGCTACGTATACACCACAATACAAACGAGCAAGTATGAGAGGTAGAGATACCTATAGCATATTACAAACAACTACGAATTACTTTTGCATTTCCTTTAGAAAAAATTAAAAGCATGAGAGTTAAAATTTGGAAATTTAAGTCTTGCTTTCGTGATATGTCTTATTTATTATTTACTTCAACTTTAAATGATATCAAGTTTTATTACTTCGAATGGAAATTAGGATTTTCTATCTAGAATAGTAGCCACGAAAATTTGAAATCGGTACCAATACTATTAAATCTAGGCCAATTATAATTTCAAGACAATACGATTTAATGATATAGTACTTAGTACTAACTACATATGATTTTTGTTCCACAAAGATTCTCAAAGTCTGAGCTTTTTAATGCTAAAATATGAGGAAGGGATCTAAACTTGAGTTGGAGCCTGAAATTTTTATGACGTTTTTTCAAGGTCATTTGACAACTATTAAGACCTCGCCTACTTCGCTTTTTGGAAATAATAATAAAAAAAAAAAAAAAAAAAAAAAAAAACGGAAATTCGACTAATTCTATCAACCTTACCTTAGGGATCAAATGGTGATATTTTGGATAAATAGTCTAAAACCGGAATTCTTTTAGTCATTTTTGATGATTAATAACTATAACTTTGTGTATTTTATGGAGGCTGTTGATTCATTGATCGTAGGTGAGGTTGTCGACATTGCATAATTTTCATTTTTGAGAAGCCTTCTAGCGAAAGAAAAGCTTTTTCATGGTTATCAGAAAGTACTTACATCACACTTAGCGTTCGAGACATATACATTTTTGATATTTCAACTTAAGGCTTCCTTGAATGAACTTTTCTCGCATTTCTTTTCAACTAATTTTTCAAAACACGGATATCGAAGTCGAAAAGATTCTATGAGTAAATGATCAACTATCTTTGAATAGTCTCACGTTCACTATAACCAGTTCAAAATTCCTCGCAATTCATTCGCTCGCACCTGTTACTAATGTTGGTAAGTACCTAGCAGAAACCAAGCAAGATGAATGACTATACAACTCCGCACGCATCGTAACACTCAACTACGGCTGAATTAAGATTCATCTAACTGTAAGGCAGATAATTTTGATTTGACCGACATATTGCTATGGAAAGTGGATGTAATTTATTATTGGTCTTCGAAGGTTGAATTATTATTTTTTTTTCACAACAAATCAATGTAACACTACTGTCAAATTTTATACCATCGTAAATTTGGTTATGTCATCACTAAATATCAATCTAAATACGTAGTTGTATTCAAAAAGTCTCTAATGCTTAGTTCGGATACTTATAATATTAATACAGAGATCTTACTTGATACCTATGAATGCTTAATATCGATGAGTACGCAAAAAAGTGATGATTGTCTCACGTTCCTAAGATAACGTACTTTTAACATCTAATACACGTAATATAGTTGTGTATCTAACTAATGAACATGTCTGTCGAAAAATGGAAATTTCCATTCAAAATTTTTCTCGCGAACTTCTGACACCTATTATGTCCCAATAATTAGTGAACACGTTGAACTGGTTGCAAATTACCTAATTTAATTGCTATAGGAGTGAATTTGAAAAATATAAATTTAATCAGTAGTGAAATTCATGATACTTGATGCATATTATGCGTAATGCAATAAATGGTACGAGAAACGAAAAAGCTCGTTAAAACTTTTAAAAAGTAAATCATCAATCCCCAAACCGAATGGAAAAAATAAAACAGGCAACATAATTATAAAAAAATTTAATTAATCTAAATACAGTAATTTACACGAAATATTTTACACGATAAAGTAATGAATACTGAAAGGCAATTAAAAAATATCTACGCGTTCATGAGTACATATTCGTCAAAAATCTTAACATTATTGAGCTTCCCCTTCCAATTTCCCCATTCGAAGCTTAGCAAAACCGTAAACGAAATTAAGGAGCTAAGTTACTCGAAGGAACAACGATCAACGAATTCGAAATACATTTCCAGAGGTAGCATTTTATTTCTCACAAAATTGAGAAATAATCGCGCATTGTTTACCGGCGAAAAAAAAAAGAGTATTAAGGTACGCTGCGGTTTCGTAAACATCTTTCCCACATGTTACTATCATTTGTATTCACATGTTAGTACACGAGACAATTTCAAATCGACTGTAGAAAACGTTAACCCGATTTCGTAAATATCACATACGCGGTTCTTAAACCAAGTGTTTATCTTTCCGGAGCTTCTGTGGTAACCGGTCTGGATTCTGTTGTATCGGTGATGATTTGGATATTTCTAACTGGTTGAGTAACTCTGGATGTTACCACTCTCTCGGTAGTCGGCGAGTATTTCAGTTGACTGATTGGCATTCGCGTAGGTGAGGTTAATAACATTTGTAAGAGATCAGCATCATCGGTAGCTGCCGCCGCTCGGGTTGGTAACCGGTTCGGGGATATCCTTCGAGGAGGTTCTTGACGTGGAGAAAATTGTACATTAGGACCAGCATATGGGGTTTGACTCGGAACAGGATAGGCACCATTAGGATTTGGATACGGAGGATAATATGGAGGAGCGTTTAAATAAGGGTTAACATAAGGATAAGGGCTTCCGTAAGGGTTAAGTAACGGAGAATTAATTAAATAAGGATTAGCAAGAGGTGGTCTGCCATAGTTCGCTTGATAATACGGATTTTGACCATATGGACCTAACCTTAATTGCAAATAGTTATAAATGATCACCATGAGCTCATCTCTCAACGTTGGAGGGATCATATAAGGAGCTTGATCGTAATAATGAGGCTGCATTTGGTAATTAGGTGATCCCTGAGCTCCAAATGGTACATTCAAAGCCAATGGTAGATGTTGAGGTACATTTGGCAGCCCTGGTGGTGGTAAATTAGGAGATTGTTTGTAATGGGGTGTGACTTCATGTAAATACTGAGCTTCCTCAGGTATCGGTACTGGCCTTGGTCTGTATCTTGGGCTGATATAACCTGGTGGTGCGGAAGGCTGTACGTATTTACGAGCTCCGTAAGGTATTTCAGTGGTAGTTGAAACTTCGTTTAGTTCTTGTGGCACAGCTTCTACGTCTACCGTTTGGTACCCAATGGATTCAGGGGATGCTGTTCTGACCACTTGTATCGGTCTCAGTTCAGACATAAGAGCGCTAAGATGAGGCGGAAGATTTGGGGAATACCTGCTATCACCACCAGCGTATATGTGAGTAGTTTCACCACGTAAGTCTAATCCTCTGTTCAGCTGTCTTCTCAAACTGTTACCACCCTTTCCTTTAATATCTTTATCCTCAACAGGTCTCTTGGAGACTAACACTTTGCGTAAAGGATTAAGTCCCTGAGCTTTAGGTGAATCTTCGGTACGTTCTTCAGAGGTATTTTTAGAACCATTCGAAGCGTTAGGGAAACGACGACCATTCACCCCTCCATATTCTTCACTAGGGGCGGTCGTAGATCCATTCCCTTCTTCATCATCTTTTTGAGATTTTTTAGGAATATGCTGTATAACAGGTCCTTTAGTAGGGGCGTGTAGTTGAGGAGTATTTTTCAATATGAGCACCGGTCGTCGTCCCGGGGGCTCTGGAGGATGCGGACGAGCAGTACTATAAGGTGTACTTGTGGGAGCATGTACGATCGAGTTCCTGAATCCGGTTTCATTATTCGCTGTATAAGAGACTCGTTTCAAATCACCGGATTCGTCGATAAAACCAAACATGCCCTTGACATTTCCCAATACATCTCTAGTCTCGATTTTAAAGCTTCCGTCAGCGGCTTCATATCCATAGGTATAAGTGCCATCGTCGTTTACTTTGTTTATTTGCCTTATTATAGGAACACCGGATTTTTCTTCCGACGTATCATCTTCACATCGAGCTAACTTCAAGCACGCTAAAACTAGTACCAAGCCTAATGATGAGATCTGAAACATAATACCAGCACCACTCAACGATTATGTAAACAGCAAAACACGCATCTTGTCGTTAGCCAAAGATACATGCGTAATTAATCTGTGATGAAATCGGCGCGCTTTTCGAATACTTCTCATATGGCGCGCATTCACTCGCTTCGAATTAACAATAAATAAGTACGAGTACGATAAAGTCGATTGTGCGAAATTTTTATCATTTTACACGTACGAACGTATGTGTAATTTATTAGAAACGCGTTTTACGTCATACATGTGTGTAGACTCGTAGCGATAATGGTATTTTGCATTTTGCAACCTAGCTATATCTATACGAACGTTATCGTTAAGCGTATTTATATAATTTTGCCATTTTTTTTACCTAATTTCGAATCACAACATGGACTCGTCGCTTTCATCTCTTTACACATGCGTTGCATGTCTAAGAAGAAACAAGATGCTAAGTGATTTATGAGACTTGATGCATTGATAACAAATTCTTTTCTTATGAAGAAATTAAATACCGAAGATAAATGTGTTATCTTCCTATTAATTTACTAAAGAAGTTTGGCAACATGGTTTGTATGTTTTAATGTAATATTCTTATTTTTTGGAGCTGTATCTAATCAGAGTCTACTCTAATATAAAGTTGAACAGCGTAAGTTGGAAATAGCGTATCAGCTGGATTCCCAAATCTGCTTTCCCTAATAACCATTTTCCCGAATGGGTATTTTCCCGAATACTTGCATCTCGGATAAAATTATCCCAAATCACGTTTTCCCTAATCTGTTACCCCGAAAGTATTGTTTCACGAATGCCTATTTCCCGAATATTTATTTCCAGAATACCTATCGCCTGATGATTACTGATTTCGGTTGTTACTCGGAAAACATTACCCGGATTTATACAGAGCTTTCACTCAGCTACAAAAAGAGCACGCCAACACTTGGACGATCATCGCTGAGTTGAGCATAAGGCTCAAGGTGAAGGCTGCTCCGAAACAGAAATGGATTGATTTACATAATCGTGTATGCGGAATTGTTGTTAATTACTCAGATTACGAGGGACCGGAGTTGGAATACCTTAGAATAATGTCGCACAATATTAATCTTTGATTTTGAATAAAAAATGTAACTGTTTTTAATTTTTTTGTTCGGGAACAATGAATTCGGGAAAATGGCTGGGAACTTATTAGCTGATATCTTCGAAGCACGTGTTAGTAACTTTGTATCTAAGTTTCCAAACTAACATATTAAGTATTTTCTTCTTTTTCATTATTATTAAGGCAAGCAATAAAAATCCACGATACATATGTAGAATAGTAGCTATATTATCAAATAGTAATTTTTCTTTTGTTTTATTTGTGTATACATTATTAGTGAACTTCCAGCAAGGACTAGTTTAGAATGCTGGTCTTCATTAATAAAAATCATACCTAAATATAAAATTATACGCTCGACTATTGAAAAACAGTCATAATTTTCTGTTTCTTCTTCATTTTATCACTATAACACCACACCCCTAACTCCAAATGATTAAAGTGCAGAGAAAAGGTCAAGTCATTTCTTCTGGCCACTAAAAAATAATTCTTGTTTTTCATTGGTTAATTGGGCATTTAGACTTTATGCGGACTGCCTACCTGCTCCTGTCTCTTATCACACCAGTGGGCAAAACATACGTTATTTACATGGAGACTTGAATAAATTCTCGTAAATTTTTCAATTTTTGCTATATTTGTTTTCTGTTTTGTGCTAAATTTTGATATTCACGATGGAGAATACATGTTGAGTTATTAGTTCCTCCAAAAGGAATACTCCTAGTAATAGAATACGATTTTTTAGTTTTTCCAAAATTAAAAGAACATTATCACAACATCAACAAGTAATTCTAAAGAAAGGAAGAGAAAAATAATTTAATGTTGTACGTTGCAAAGACTTTTAGTAAAGAGAAGATTGAGAAATTTAGAGTCTGTTCTGATCATTTTATTGCAGGTGAGAATCTTCTATAGAAGTGTAGATAACTGAACGAAGAATATTATATTCCTCAAGAGATAATACGATTTTGTTGAATTTGTTTTATTTGTTCATTTTGGGACGCACAGCATTAATCTATTCCTCTTCTATTCTTTAGAACAATTAATTACTCGTTGATGTTGTGATAATGTTCTTTCACTTTTGGAAAAATTAAAAAAACTGTATTCTACTACTAAGAGTATATCTTTTGGAGCAACCAATAACTCAACACGTATTCTCCATCGTAAATATCAAAATTTAGTACAAAACAGAAAGCAAAAATTGAAAAATTTACGAGAATTTATTCAAGTCTCCATGTAAATAACGTACCTATGTTTTGCCCACTGGTGTGATAAGAGACAGGAGCAGGTAGGCAGTCCGCATAAAATCTAAATGCCCAATAAGCACCAATAAGAATAATTAAGAATCAGCTGGTATGACGTCAGGAGACAACTTTCAATAATGAAGCGTTAGAATTTGAAAATACTGGGGTTACGTTTCTATTTGTCTCTTATGGTTATCTATGGTGCTGTTAATCTTTGACTGTACAGATCAAAGTTATATAGTTACCAACACCAAGTTACTGCACTCTGAAAAACAAACAAAGGAATGGAGTAGGGTCATTTGCTCACTATACGAACGCTGCGATCCACAAAACCCGAATCTTAACTCTGATTGGTTGTTTTAAATTCCGCGTGAGATATGATAAAACTGATTATTGGTTGTTATTTCAGCCACCAATCAGAGATGTGTCTCGTGGATCGCAGCGAAGCTAGCAATCATTTCTGAACTAATTACATTGCTCTTATGGGAGTGCAGTAACTTGGTATCTATGTAACTTTGATACAGATATTGAAAAACCGATATGTGGAAGCTGAATCTAGAAACATCAACAGATGAACCTAAAAATCTGTGCATGCGTAAATTGACCGTTCATCTTTTCACTGACATACAAGAACTTTCGGCGAACTACTTAATGTGAGGCCAACAAATGTAGTCAGCAATTCACTTCTATTCTGTCGTAATTTACCCCAATTTACTAACACAACAACAACAATCCTCCGTATGGGCGAATTGTTTTCGCAAGTAGATGAGTCCCTAAAGCTGGTGTTTCCATATTTATATTGGTAGGCTTTGTACGTTTATGACGAGTCCCCTTGACAGTCCAGATTTTTTAGGAAAGCGTGAAATTGTTTAACCTGTTCTTTGTACTTTTATCACCTGGTTGTGACCCCAAAGTTAGCTGATACAGTGTTTCTAATAATTACGCTGTTCAACCTATACTTTAGAGTAAGTCCTGCTCTAATTCATGTACATGGCATGAAGTCAAGATGAATAAAGCCTGGCTGCCAAAACATTTTTAATGATTAGTAATTTCATAAGGGTGGCATGAAAAATCTATAAGGAATACGCTTATAATAATCAGTACTACCTTTTCTACGTCATAATTGGTGGGATTTTCAATTAACAGGAAAACTTTTAACTGATTAAAGCTACTTTACAGCATGCTTCAGTGTTGTGCAGAGAGTTACAAGATTACTGGATATTTTATGAAATTACAGTTTCCCTACTACCCCTCACCCACAAGTTTAACAGTGCATAGGTACCTATGATAATTTTCATTTTATTTTTCATTTTCTGTTATATTCGTGAGCCTCCATCCATTAATAACCACCATCATTATTGCAACAACCACCACCACAATGCCCAAACGTTACCAGACATTTGCGCGTTGAAGTGTTATGAGTGCAGGTCGTTGCGGTGCTTTACCTACCAAAGCATGAAGATGATATTTGAAATGTATACTTTACTTGTTGATAGAAAAATTTTGAAATGTTTAAAAAACTAAGTAAGTTATTTTCAGACCAAAAATTTAATTATGCCTAAAATTTTTTCTATAAAATTTCCTGCCCTTAGGAAGGTACATCTTTTCACATATTCAAAAACCAATTTCATAAGTTTATACAAGAATATTTATATTACTTTATACAGCTCATACTGATTGCATTTTATCAGCATCAAATTTTTGTGAATTTGATTTTAAGACAAGAAGACCTCCATTTTAGCTGGTAATGTTGAAAAAAGTCGTACATCATACCAGGCGCGTAGTTAGAGAGCTAGAGAGCCCTTCACCAAAATAATTTTGTATTCAATTCAAAAGTAGCAAACAACACCTAAAAAAAAGGAATTTAGGATTTGGAGATCATTTTATGCCCCATCAATTTAATTGTAATGAGCAAAAAAACATTAAATCGAGCTCTCAAAATCCTTTGGGTTAATTAAATACATCAGCAAAATAAAATCGGAGATTTTTATGATACTTTATGTTTGAGAGTGAATATGTCTAAAATAGGCATTATTTAGTATTTTACGCTTCTACTCCGATTTGTGATACTTATTACCATGTTGCCAAATTTGTATCACATTAAGCACCAAAATTAATCCACAGGTGGGTATATTGCTATAAAAAATTACAACGTTCAACAAGGTTGAATTAAATTTACGAAATCGTTAATAAACCAATGCCGAACAATTTACATAATCGCATCTTGTGGTACTACCTTGGAGATTCTCAGAGATAATTTTTTGAAAAATTCACCACCACAAACACCTCGAATGCCGAAAAATTAACCAACCATAAATATTTTACGATTCGTTGACACGCACGTAACACCACATGAGCTATTAAAATACTACACTTAAGACGTAAGCGGGCATCAAGCCACCAATATATCAAAAATTTATGACTCTTACCTTAGTCGATTTACCGTAAAACTTCATGACGTACAAGTACAATACACTAGGCTGGACTAACATCCGATGTCATATTTTAAGTTCCCTATATAGTTTTCGGCAGATGAAAGAATAATACCAACGGAGGCCTTGTTTGTGTGAAAATTAAAACTAAAACAATGAACCCGTTCCCATAACATTAAGCCATATACGTAAATGTCCTAACATCTCAGTGTAATTCTTACGTATTTTGAGAAACTATCAGACTAGGTTTGTTTAAAATTTCGGTGAATTATGGATCGAAAATATGAATTAGAGGAGCGATAAAATCGATACATTAATGATAGATGTGTATCAAGGTGAATGGAATCGTAATGAGTATTGAAAATTTTATCCAAGGGCGTTAGGATTTAGATCGGATTACTTTTTTTTACGCAATCGAGCAATGATCGTGGTCAACGAACGGAAGCGCGGATGTCGTCAATTTTATAGCTACGATTGCTGGAATTTTTATGTTTATGAGTTCATTGTTGAACAGGAATGGTGATTGTAATGAAAGTATAGTAACGAAATGAACCAATGCAACTGTATTTGATGCTTGGTTTTTGTATGACTTTGTAGTTTTGGATCTCTCTGATTTGAAGATCACTCGATGACCGAATAATTTACATTGCATTCTTTAGACACCATGAAACAGTAACTTTCCTCATCAATTACTTCAGCTCGAGCTACCTGAGGAATATGAAAGCACTAAAAGATTCAAGTTTTCTAGAAGTTTGCAACTCTTGTTCAGGGCCTAGTTGAAGGAAGGGCAAGAAGACATTCTGTCCCCTGACCCTGATTTCTGTCTTTTCTGAAAGTATACAACTTTTCATATTTCTGCATAGTATAGTCAACTTCATATATTTGTTCCAAATAAAATGACTGTTATTCTAAATCCAAATTCATTAACGTTTTCAATTTAAAATATACAGATTTTAAAGAAACGCCTCCCAAAATATGTTCGAATAAGAATTCAAAAATGTATTGAATACCTATACTTAACGTTCAGATTACCCAATAAATCTCAATTCGATCAACGATTTTTTCCATATCATGAACATCTGATCATGAAAAAAAAAAAAGGCAATACTCAACACAGTACATCTAGATCCTATTTTAAAGTAGGTAATATGAACTTGATTTCATTGGCACGAAACCTACTAACTTTTGCTTAAGAAGCAAAAAAAATGAATAAATAAATTACCGCGAGATCTTCGACTTTACATATTCTGACATATAAAGGAAGCGTATTATTTTAATTACCGAACAATAATTCGGCCAAGGTGAGAATTTGGATACACGCTATCATAATAAATTAATTTCTTAGCGAATATAAAAAGTTACTCACACTGTATTCCAGACTTGTTATCACGAAGATACCTATCGATTAATCATGTTTCGTTATGCGAACAATATATTGGTTCGATCTTAATCAACGGAAATCATTTAACCTTTAGTAAATTTTTCGACGCTGGTTAATTACAACAAATATATCGTTGGTACCCCAAGAATAAACAAATATCTCGTAATTTGATTAGGCACAATGAATGTTACAAAACAAAGCGCATTTTACCGAAGAAAATATTTTTGAAACAATGAACTGGATAGAAATAACTTTTAATTCCACCGGTGGCTTGGGTACCCTGTATCGTAGGATAATGTATGATGTAATGACCTAGTATTACAGTTTAAAAGAGAATACAATCATAAAACACGTGGGAATCTTCGTATAGCGTATGAAATCCTTTTAGAAAAAATACATAACCTAGAATTACATAACAGAGAGTGTTATCGTTTATTAAATTTTATTTGTGTATGCTTTGTAAAACCTTGAACGCTGTGGCAAGTGCGAAGAATAATTAAGATCAGCAGACTACTCAATTCTATTTGTGGAATTCGTTTGACGGATAATGTGTGTCTGGAGGTGCAGGAATACGTTTTTTCCATCAAGGAAGTTTATGATGGCTCGGTTTTCCCTGGTATTTGGTGACAAGTAGATAAGTACCATAGTAATCAATTAAGATAATTACTTGAATATTTCGAATACCCTCGAATTATTATACGTATAAGGTTGAGTACTTAAATATTGAAAATTGTGAAAGTTTGCTTAAGATAATTATTTTTAGAGTTTAAAAAAATGTTTAGGAGTTTAAAAAGCATCAAAAATTTTGTTGACATATTGTGATTTTTTTTAATGCATAGAAATTTTAAAAATTAAGAGAATAATAATATTTATTCTTTTCATCTATTGCGTTTGAAAAAATTCAGGGGTTCTAAAAACTTTAGAAAATACTTTTTTACTTTTTTATGTTTAAAAAAATATTCAGATGTTCCAAAAATTCGTTATTTGATTTTTTTTTATCATAAAAGTATTAAGTAAGTAATCATGAGTTCCTGAAAACTTGAGGAATATTTGCTTAATTTTCTTGAAGTTTCACCCAAGTTTTCATACATTCTAAAAATTTAATCATTTTTTAAATTTGTTCTTGTTTTTAAAAAATTTGTTTTTTGAATTTTTCTCTCTTTTAAGAAGTTTTGCGAATTCTAAAAATTCAATTTTTTTTAATTGATCGTCATTTCAAAAACTCAGTAGTTATGATTTAGATGGTAATTTACCTACTTATTTACTTATTTATTTATTTATTTATTTATTTATTCATTCATTCATTCATTCATTTGATGTGATTTAAGAAAAATAATGAAGGTTCTAAAAATTTGAAAAGTAATTGTTTTTTTGTTCATTGAAATTAAAAGAAAGAATTGAAGTATCAATTTTTATTTTTTTTTTTTTTGCTTAAAAAAAATCATGATCCTAAAAATGTGAAAAATATTTTTTCAATTTATTACGATTTTTTCCTTTCATTGTATTTGTTGCAACTTTAGATATCTATGGTTGTTAACGTTTCCAATTAATTTATTTCTCTTAAATAACTTTACTGTTATAATTTTGGAACTTGAAATGGCTTATCTGTTCACTACAATTCACAAGTAACACTATAAAAAATAAAAAATAAAACAGGAGGGAAAAGGGCGATGTAATAACGTTTACTTTGTCTTAAGTAATAAAAACCCCTGATTTCTTGACCTCATTCGGTACTTGATGAAATATGATTTAAGAACTTGTGCAAAGCATTAAATGCTATTAATTTTTTTAAATACATAAAACATTGAGTTTTTGAGAAAATTATGAAACATTTCAAACCCTACAAAAATCAAATGAATTTACCATGGCGAATTTCTTTCGTTCATTGGATAACTAATGATGATTTAATGGAGCAAAAAAAATACCGAATTGCTCAAAACTCCGTTTTTTGAAACTTTTTCATTAGCTATAGCATTTCTATAATTTTGATAAAGAATTTTCCATCCAGTCTCATTAAAAAGGTTTAAGATTTTGCTTTGAATGAATTTTCGGAGTGAAAATTTCAAGTATAACTTCATCTATGTAATTAGATTTTAGATTTAACCTTATCTAACTGGATCAAAATTATGATCAAATAAAATCTGAAATAAAACTTTAATGCAATTCTATGATATCAGATACAATATCGATACCAATAGATCAACTGTTATTTCTATTCAAATTGATCTGATCAAACTTTTTCAGTTTTTTATTGGGTTGATGTACAAATTTGATCCAATGATATGAAATTGCATCTAATGTTATCCAAATATTAGAAATCACGATGAAAAATTTTTTTTACTATACTGGATCAAAATTTTGAGCTGATCAAATTTTAACTCAATTTGATAAGAAAATGTAATTCAGTATTAATGAAAAATGTTAGGTTCAATTTGATTCAAGTTTTAGTCAGATGAAATTTGATAAAGAAACAAGTTAATTTAATATCATCAAACTGTACTTGATTTCATATACCTAATTGGATTCAATATTAGGTACTTAGATTTAATTTGCGGTCATTGCCTTATATTTTCATATCAAGTAAGATCTGATCAAAACTTGAATCTAATTTTGATCTCGTTGAATGAAACTGGCTAAGACTGGGTCTGTAAATTTTCATAAGAATGTTTTCAAATTGGATCTGGTTTCTAATAACTGGATCTAAAAAGTAATATTACATCCAATTCAAAGTCATTTTCCCAACACTTCAGAAGTAGGCAACTCATCAAACAAGACCCTGCCATCGGTTGTATTAGTGAATATTTCTCGATATTAAGCCAGTGCAAAAATTTATATAAAAGTACAATTAGAAAGGTATAAATAATTCTGCTTATCTACATTAATATTTATGATTTTCCAGTGAAAGTTAAAATACCAAAGATCTGAAATTTTATTCATTTATTCAACAAACTAACTCAATTCTGGAATCTACATCAGCCTCGTAGTCAGCCTGTCTTTTCAGGGGAGCTGATCAAATCCCAGAGGAAGCTGTGCTTCTTTTTTTTTGATGTACTTTCATATTGAACACAAAATTTTACTAATGGTGCTCAAAATTACGTGGAAAGGGGCTCAGCCTCACTGGCCATCTATGGCTGCGGGCCTGTACAGCATACTATTTAGAAGTGGTAAATAATTACGTATTTACGCGTAATCATAACTTTTACTCATTCGCTGTTATTTTCGCATTAATCTAGCTAAGACATTTGTTGTTGAAAATACACCACGCATCAGACCAGCGAACAAGTTGACATCAATGGGGTAAATTTTTATTGCTTTTGGGTTCACTTTTCTCTGAGCTTGGCACATCACTGTGAGGACCTCTTTACGAAAAGGAGGTAAGAGTAGATACCAAGGTACTCCATAAACTCCAAATGACATAGTAGTAGTCTGTAAGAAGAAAGACATTAATATTATGAGTAATTTATTTTCTTAATGATATGTTACGGTATGAAAATCAGTTCTTACAAGATTATCCAAAATCTCTCCAACTTTGCAAACTATGAAAGTTAATACAGCTGTGAATATGAATATTGCAAATTCCTTACATTTTACGGATAGTGATAAATCGGTCTTTAAAAAAAAAGAAATCATAACATGTTTATAGAAACGTGTGGATTATTTTGCATGCTATGTGATATATTTATTACGTGTTGACTAACCGCTAAGAAAATGTACGCATGGGTCAGTTGACATATGAACGATCCAATCACCATAAGTGAACAAATTGATTCGTAATGTTTTTTAAGGATGTTTATCAAGCTGTAAGAATTAATAAGTCATTTCATAGGTATAGGTAAAATAAGAATATCTAAATTTTTTCAAACATATACCACTTCAGACTCATTAAAAAAATTATAAAATCACTCAAAAACGCTTACGAAGTGATATACTGGAAATCCTGGACATTTTTTTTCAGCTCTTGATTGAACTTCATATCCATTTTCACTTTACGAAGTTTCACATTTTCGTTACTGAAGGCTGAGAAATTTTTTGAACTGATGATCACACTTTTCGATTGTTTCCTCAAGTTTTCGCATATAAGCGCAACTTCTTGATGGCATACTTCGGCCCAAATTTCAAAAAATTTCAGAACAGCCCAAATCTCAACAATGGGTAACAAGACTGCCGTATTCACCACAACAGTATACAACATGTATACTGTCAACGATCCATACTTCTCCAAACATGGAAGGGGAAATGGGTAGTACATGTAGTTGGTAATTTTTTCTTCTTCGTAAAAGAAAACCATGTCGAAGCAGCATACCAGATTATATACTAAACCCGATGCAATTATAAGAAATATATCATTGGTTAACAATTTTTTTGTATTAACATTTGACGTGAAACATTTCCGTTTCGATAACATCTTATCCATCTGAGCGAGCATAGCTTCAATATTACTCGTGTACCAATATGACGCCAATGGTATCAAGATACTCATGAAAGTACATAAGCACACCGCGAACCAAACGTAAAGAAGAAAAATAAAATCTTTTTTGTTACCGTATTGCAGAAACAACAGTCCGCAGAAGTAAGCACATACGAGTCCCGAATAATGCCAGCTCAAGTACGCCAATTTTGAGAGCTTGTTCTTGTCTTTGTCCTTGCTGAAGATTTTCCCATAAACGTTGTACATTAAGCATAACTGATTGACAATGGTGGTTTGGTATCCAAATATGTTCTCTTCGCCCAATATCTGTCTCTTAATTTTTCTCATAGTTTTCCAAATAGTCATGATGGAAATATTGGAATTACTTTAATAAGTCTAGTTCCGTTATCGAAGAAAAGTTTTATTTAAGTTAGCCGAGAGAATTCTCAGTGAAGGATTTACACAAGTGTTCTATCTTTATGAATAAATAATAAATGATGTCGAGCTTTGTTTATCTAGGAATTCGAGTTGTATTGAAACAATTTTTGACAAACTTGCTTCAAAATTATAATTACCCGGTTACACCTTTTCTTTCATTTGATGAAAATTAAATGAGCCAGGGTACTCATAAAGAAAAAAATACGATTGTGTAGCGTGTACATAAGAGAAATTAGATAAGTATACCTACCTATATTTAGCCATGATTTTTTTTTTCATTGTAAATTTTGATCTTCAAACAAATTTTTTATTGTTAAAAAATAATAATAATAATACAAATAATTTAAGAAACAAAATAAACAAACAAGTGGTATTATTATTTTCTGAAGAATGAAAATATAATGAAACTTCCATGAGGTGGCCTCTTAAGTGGTGCAAAAGAGCCGAAGGAAGAAGCTTAAACAATATATGCATGATCAATGTTTATACCTGGAAGCAGAAGGATAGGCAATTCATTTGACATAAAAACCAGTTGATGGATTGATCTATTACGAAAATGAAAACTGTTATTCCATAAAACAATTTTAAGATTAAAATTTTATTACTTTAATTGAATACAAGATATTTGCATAAAAGTATCACACAGAAATTTCTACAAGTACCTACAAGAAATTATTCATTTCAATTTGTTGAAGAGTGATTACGCATAAGTCTGGCCAAAACATTAGTCGTTGAAAATATGCTATTAAGTAAACGCAAAAACATATTAACATTGATGGAATACACTCCCATTGCTTTAAATTGCACTTTCCTTTGAGTTTGACATAGTATCATAAGGATATCTTTGCGAAATGATGGCAGAAGTATGTACCATGGAGTACTATAAATTTCGAATGATATTAATGAAGTCTGAAAAAACATTTATCGTTTTATTTTTCAGGGATTATTTAATACAGTGGTTTCGAAGTAGGTGCGTACTTACCAAATCATCGAAAACTTCTCCAACTCTGCAAACGATGAAGGTCAAGACAGCTGTAAATACGAATAGTGCCATTTCTTTACATCTTACAGCAAAAGCAAGATCAGTCTTTGGACAAAAGTATGAAACAGGGAAAAACAAAGAATCATAGACTATAGAATTATGTACATAATTATTTAATAAAATAAGGAGAAAATTAAAGCCAAAAAAAAAATACAAATAAATGTCATCTTCATTCTTCAGTCAAAGATTTATTTATTTATTTATTTAGTTGTTGCTTTCAATCCATAGGGTTATATGATTTATTTATAATGGTGAAATTCAAAGATTAAGAATTTAAATTAATTACATAGAATTTATGTTTCAATTCTAAAATATACTTAAATCCAAAAAAGATTTATTTCTTTTATTACTAACCGCTAAAAAAATATAAGCATGAGCCAGCTGACTGATGAAAGAAGCCACCATTATAAGAGCGCAAATTATTTGGTAGTACTTTCTTGGTATTTGAACCAAGCTAAACAAAAAGTAAGGAAAAGTTAGATTCAGCAGAAGTTCTCAGATTTTAAGTAAGTATACAACAGGGTGAGCCGAATTTCGCTTTTTTGTAGAGAAGTACCTCGTTAGAAGATGTTATACAAAGTTAAGTGGTACATTAACCGCATTTTACTTCCATGGAAGTATCAATATTGAGGTAGTTATGTATTTGAGAGAGAGGGAAGAGGTGAAGACCTCCATAAGGTCATGATGGGCTTAGTATGTAGTCACAAGATGCACAGCATCTAGGAATTGGGACTTCTAGTATGTTGTTAGTCGGTACTTCTGAAATATTTTTTACATCTTTGAAAAATTTATGATCATTTTGAGGTGTATTCTTAATAAATTTGATACTAAAATTTTTTTATTTTGTTTCGCGGTCAGTTGGCAACTGTAATGCTAAATCTCCTGGCACGCATATTCAATAAAAAGCAAAATTTGGCAAACCCTAGTACACATTCGAGCGAAAACTTACCGAGTTACTTCCTGAAAATCATTCACAAGAGGTATCAAATTTTGTTTGAAATTTTCACTCAAAGCCATTTTCTGGGCTATATCCTTTCCAGTACTATAATAAAGTGGTATACAGGTTGTCTTGGCTACCAAAATTGTCGAATGTTGTTTCATTTCTTCGCATATGGACATAACTTCATGATGACAAGCTGCCGCCCAAATTTCGAAGAATTTCAGTATTGTCCAAACCTCCACAATAGGTAACGCTGTTGCAAGATGTATTATGGCAGTAGTTGTTAAAAGTAATTTTCTGGAGCCATATTGCTCCAAGTTGATTAAAGGGATTACGTAGTACATGTAATTCCTAATCTTATAATCTTCATAAAAAAGTAACACATCGAAAATGCAAGTGGAAGAAAAAATCAATCCGCATATAAGTATAATTAATAAATCATTAATTAGTATTTTATTAATATTTATACCATCTTCTAGACATTGCTTAGAAGAGTTCTTCTTTGATAAAATTCTATCCATGACATCGAACATCGATTCGATATTATGTGCATACCAATGTGATGCAAGTGGTACAACAATGGTGATGAATGTGCATAAACATACGGTGAAACAATTGTACAAAAGCATTATAAAGTCTTTTTTGTCCCCATACCATACATAGATTAACCCAGTAGCGTATCCAAGTAAGGGTGCAGAAAAGTGCCAGCTCCAAAATACCAGTTTAAAAAACAAATTGAATCCTCCAGTAGTGAAGATCTTTCCAAAAATGCAATAAAATAAATATAGGTGATTAACTGTCCTTGTCTTATATCGAAACAAATGTTCGGTACCCAAAAGCTGTCTCTTAACTCCTTCGAATAGCTTGAAACAAGGCATCATGAGACTTTACGTAATGGCGGAGATTGTTTTGCATTACTTTTGTCGAACACTATTCAATCAACAAAACGAACATTTCCAACTAAATCATATTTTGCGCGGGACTATAAGAATTTTTAGACCTTGATCAAATACATTAGTTTTACTTTTCGAATGAATCAATAATTTATACCATATGGAATGAATATATTCAGTTTTTGTTTATTTAAGGAACTTTGCAAAAAGTAAAGTGTCAACATATGTAAATTTAAGCCATTATTAGCAAATTACACTCAACATTATTGTTACGATAGGATTAAACTCATGGTAAATCTACAAAGAATATCGTCTACATAGTATTCCAGCAAAAAAGGTATAAATAAAATTGTATTAAAATTCATCAAATCGTATAAAATGTTGAGAAATTTTGATAACAAAATCAACAGATTTAGTTAACTTGATATAATCTGATCAAAAGAACTCGAATCTCAACAATGGGTAACAAGACTGCCACATATTCACTACAGCAGTATACAACATGCATGTATACTGTCAAAGATGCATACCTCTCCAAAATGGAAGAGGAGAGGGGTAGTACATGCGGTTGGTAATCTTTTCTTTTTCGTAAAAGAATACCATATCGAACCAGCATACCAGATTATATACTAAATCCGATGCAAGTATAAAAAATATATCATTAGTTTACAAATTTTTTATGTTAACATTGGACGTACAACATTTCCATTTCGATGACATGTTACCCACCTGGACGAGCATAGCTTCAATATGAAGCCATTATTAGTATCAAAATACTCATGAAAGTACATAAGTACAACACGAAATAAACATAAAGTAGAAAAATAAATTTGTTTCCGTATTCTGGTATTAACATACCAAAGGAGTATACGCATATGAGTCCCTAATAATGCCAGCTCAAGTGCACATATCAATTAAGAGCTTACTCTTCTCTTTGTTCATGCTGAAGATTTTCCCATAAACATGAAACATTAAGCACAACTGTGACAATGGTGGTTTGGTATTCGAATATGTTCACTTCGCCCATTATTAATGCATTGATTTCTTACTAATTTTTCAAATAGCGATGATGGAAATATTAGCAACAATTCAATATAACTTTTATTTGAATAATATGAAAAAAACTCTCTACGAAACTCAATTTGTATTGAAATAATGATTCTACAAACTTCGTTTAAAGTTATAATAAAAATATTGAACCTATTCTTCCATTCATTGAAAATTAATGGAATTAATATCTGCATAGCAAAGGAAATACAATATTGTGTACTATGTAAGTAGCAATTGGATGAGTATACCTACATACTTAGTCATAGTGCCATGCCTAATGAAAATTCTTGAAATTTCTGTAAACTTCTTCTCGTCAAAATGTTGATCCAATTTTGATGCAGCCAGATGAGATTGGATTTGAAATTCTTCATCAGGTGATTCCAATAAATTTTTGTATAGGTAAAAATGAAAGAAAAAAATGAAACTGTAACATTTTTCAAGAAGCTAAAAAACGATAGTTAATCAGTTAGGTCCTTTTACTAATCTTTCCAAAAGAGTATTGAAGACATGCATACAATATGGTCTGAATTAATCAAACTATTATTCCTGAAGTCTAAGAAATAGGCAAACTATTCGACACAAAAACTGGTTGATGAAGCGATACTATCAAAATGAATATCGTCATTATAGAAACTTATTACTACTTTTGAATTTACATTATTTTAATTACAAAACAATTGCATCAAAATATTACATAGAAATTCATACATGTACAAGAAATCATTTATCTCAATTCGTTGAAGAATGTTTGTGCATAAGTCTGGCCAAAACATTGGTCGTTGAAAATATGCAATTAAGTAAACGTAAAAACACATTCACATTGATGGAATACACTCCCATTGCTTTAAGTTGCACTTTATTTTGAGTTTGACATAGTATCATGAGAATATATTTTCGAAATGGGGGCAGAAGTATGTACCATGGTGTATTGTAAATTTCCAATGACATTATTGAGGTCTGTAAAAAAAAAAAACCATTAACGTTTTATTTTCTTAAAGGAATTATTGAAAACAATAATTAATACAAAGAACGTTAAGTCTTCACCAGGTTATCGAAAACTTCTCCAACTCTGCAAATGATGAAGGTCAAGACAGCTGTAAATGCGAATAGTCCTGCTTCTTTACATCTCACTGCCGGAGGAAGATCAGCCTTTACATAGGCAAAGTTAAAGAGAGATTATTTATACCTATTCGTATACCTATACAGCTGTTTCACCTCAATGGAACCTCCTTCATACCAAAATTATTGATAAAAAATATAAAAATATATATTTATCCTAAAACTTTTTACACATCTTTTATCGCTTCCATCTATCTGACTCTTAAATTGATACCAATTTTTTGTCAGTAACATTACATACATAATTGGATCATCACAAAGCTAAAAAAAAAATATTATGCGAAGTTTTATATTTTGACCTCTTCAGCGTGTAAGGTATGCAGACCACGATACATAGGCGTCACAGGAGTTAACTTACATGTAATATTAAGGAAGTTCCATTGAAGCAAAACATCCTGCATATGTACATACAAACATGAATATTTAATTAGCGAAAAAAAATTTATACGGGTTAGGGTTATACTTTTTTATTTTTCGGGTTATGGGTTCGGGTTACGGTTACTATTTTATCACGGATCGGGTAGTTATGGGTTATGATTAAGCGGAAATTATTTTTCGGGTTACGGGTTATGGTTTCGGGTTTTCTTTTCTTTCCAATTTTCAACACGTCCCCCTCCTGATTTTTTTTATTTTTTCAGCCTTCAGGCCATGTTTAGGGAGCCAAATGTCAAAGTTACTGTAACTGTAACTAGCATCGCAAGAAAATTCAGAAAATTATTGACTATTGTACCAATTTGCCTCAACAAAGAGATCTGTATGCCTGTATGTTGTATCTTTATGAAGCTTACAATTGGTAGAAATGAAAAATAGGTACTGAAAAGTGAAAATTGAATTTTATAATTTAAATATTTTATAAATTGGTAATTAAAAAAAAAAAAAAAAAAAATTATGAATCATTGATCCTCATTTCTCAATTCAATATACCTATCAATACTATTGTTCTTTTCAATTTCTCACAAGTTTTTCATTTTGAATTTGAAATGGGTACTGGGTGGTGGGTATCTACTTGGTTGGCAGCCTGGCAGATGACATTTTGCGTTGAATATAATTTATGAGTAGAAAATAATTCTTTAATCAATTCAACAATGAATCAGTATAATAATTAATAAAATTATAACTTTTTGTTCATTTTTTATATTTTATTACTGAAACAGTACTGGTTAACCCTCAAAAAAAAAAAAAAAAAAAAAAATTACAAAGAATACAAAAAACGAAATATAAGCTAACAGCTAATAATAACAAGAATCGAAAATAATTGAAATATTAAATTAGTTATTACAGGTGATTTACAGCAGAAGGGCTTACAATGACCAAAAAAATACTAAAAATGGAAAGTTGAGAAAACCCTTAAAAACCCGAAAAAATGAAAAAAAATTTCAGGTTATGGGTTCTGGTTATGAATGAGGAATGTTGTGGTTTGGGTTATGGGTTTGGGTTAGGGTTACATATACTTCAGAAAAGAGTGGGTTAATGATGGTTAATTACTGAAATAATCGGGTTTTTTCAGGTTATGGGTTATGGTTATGGTTACGGTTAACATCTCTGAGGAAAAAGAATGTAGATTAATTAAGTCAAACTTATATTTAAAAAATATTCAAATTGGTTCTCACTAACAGCTAGAAAAATGTAAGCGTGAGCCAGCTGACTAGAAAACGAAGCAATCATAATAATAGCAGAAATTACTTGGTAGTACTTCTTTGGTATTTCAACCAGGCTAGACAAGAGAGTAGAAACAAGTATAAAAATCAGTTTTAGTACCGATACTACATCATATCAATGCCAAGTAAAAGTGGTTGAAGGGGAGCACTTACCGGGTTACTTCTTGAAAATCTTTGATAAGCGGAATCAAATTCTGTCTTAAACTCTCGCTCAAAATCATTTTCTGAGCTATCACTTTTTCACCACGGTACTCATCTGGTATGGGAGCTATGTTCATAATTACATTATTCGAATGAATTCGCATCTCTTCACTTATGGAGATGACTTTTTGATGACAAGCAGCCGCCCATATTTCGAAGAATTTCAATAATGTCCACACCTCCACGGTAAATAATATGCTTCCAAAATGTATCAAACCAGTGGTGGTCAAAAGTAATGTTCGAGAACCATATTGCTCCACGCTTGGAAAAGGCATAACATAAAACAAACAGTTTTTCACTTTATAATCTTCATAAAAAACTAAAACATCCAAAACGCAAGCTGAAGAGAAAATTATCCCGCATGTGAGTAGAAGTAATAAATCATTGGTCAGTATTTTTTTTATATTTATATCATCTTCTACACAATGATTGGAAGAATCGCGTTTCATCAAAACACGATCCATAAGATCCAACATCGTTTCGATATCATGTGTATACCAATGTGATGCAAGTGGTAAAATGATGGTAATAATTGTGCAAATAGATAAAATGTGCGCAAGATACAAAAGAATTGTAAAATCTGTTCCATCACCATATTGTAAATAAAAGAAACTACAAATGTATCCGCAAATGGGAAGAGGGAAATGCAAGATCCAAAAAAGCAGTTTGAAAAGCCAATGAAATCCTCGGATATGAAATATCTTGCCAAAAATGCAGTAAAACAAATAAAGATGATTAACTGTCCTCGTTTTATACCGAAACATGTTTCCGGTGCCTAAAAGCTGTTCCTTGATAATCTTCAAGAGCTTGAGACTTAACATCACGAACCTTTGCCTTACATTCGCACCAAAATCACGTTTTGTACAGGACTATATGCTTTATCAAACCTTTACTGAATACATCCGTTTTACTTCTCAAATGGATTAATAATTCATACCACATGGAGTGGATATATCAAGTTTTTGTATATTTAACAAACTTTGTGAGAGGAAAAGTACAGGTAAAACTTCACGCCTCTAACAACAAATTACTTTCAGCTCATATTCCCTAAAACTGTCACGAACGTAAGCAGCCATACCGTAACATTAGAGCTGAGTTTTTAACTGCGGCTTGTTCATGTACGCAAATAACGTTGTTAACTACTTCACGTCTACAGGGCAAATCCAGTACCAAGTCTGGAAACCCCTGTCCTATCCTTGAGCCCTTTTTTTTCAAAATTTACCAATTTAAGATTTCTCAAGCTTTCCTCAAATTTTGACAATTCGTTATTTTGGTTCCATTTTGACCCAAATTCAACGGGTCATAATCTGGTCACAACCCAACTCTACATACAAAGTTTGATCTCTCTAGGTCGATTTGGTGAGGAGATATGGAGGATTCGTGACATTTTCTATAACATAGTTTCCCTTACAAAACCTGTTTTTTACTCTAATTCCTCTACGAATTCACATTGAAAGCTACAATCAGAATGCATTAGTCACTTAATGTCATTGTATCATATGACACTACGATAAAAAATTGTCCATCGTTCATGTACTTCCACCACATTTCCTCTTCTCCTTCAAAACTATGTATGAGAATGAATCTGAAATATAACATACTTTTTATATCCAATAATTATACGAGTCCATATTAATCACATTCTCAGTTATTTAAGACTTCTTAAGCTCTCCTCAAATATTGATAATTTGCCATTTTAATTCCATTTTAGTCCTAATTCGAGTAATCATAAATTCTGTTGTCAACCGCACACGTGTCTTAATTCATTCTAGCATCCAACACAACACTCAGGTCCTTCATTTCGTATGTTTGGTTAGGAGGATCACAGCCACAGCCAGCTAGGCAGCTACACAGTCTGATCTCTCACGCAGTTTATTATGTCAACATGACACATGAGATAATTATGCCTTACATGAAAATTTATGCAATACAATACAGTTCTGGCATATGAACTGTCGATAATAAGGCGCAAGAAATAAACAGCACCTACTCTTCATTTCACGAAATTATCTATATATAACGTTCCCTTTCTTATTAAATATTCACTTTGTACATTAATTTCAATTCTGCTGCAATAGCAAATCATTTCATTCTTCTTTTTACAATATGCTGTTTTCTTTAATTTCTCGAGGTATCAAACCAATGGTAATTTATTATCTTTCATCAAAATTAGTTACATTCATGATCGATGGAAAACATCTCGATTCCTTTAATAAATTCCTCTGTTTTACCACATAATAAGAATTTTTTTCAAATTCTCGAATCTCCTTGAAAAACATCCACCTCTGCAAACACTGCACTTCAGCGCACAAAAACGTGACACAGGTTCAACTCCGACTGTAGATCAAAACGATCACGAACGAGATCAACGTGGATCGACGTTCGTTATATAATCGAATACCTACGATCGATAAAGTAGGTTGATTGGGTTACAAAGTTCACCGCAGTTCCATACTTGAAGAGCACCAAGTACTCAGCTATTAACTCAGGTGCAAATTCATGTTCGACTGAAGGTGTAATTATACCAGTTTTACAAAAACTATCAAACCAGAGTTTATGAAATGTACTCGTAGGTATGAAAAAAAGCTTCTTTGTTAAGCCCAAGCTGCCTTCTGGATTGATGCTCGACGTCGTGACTCATTTTTTTATTGTAATCGTGGAATTCTCACGAGAATAAACGCTTATGTCTCTCTGTGGCGAATATTTTTTGGACTCTATAGGTAGATACGTATGCGTGTATGATACTCATATGAATGTTGAAACATACTTATATACGTGTACGCAGCAGACGGTAATCCAATTATTGAAAATTTACATAGAATAGCCCTCTCTGTATAGCATAGATGGTATAACTGTAACATCATATTAATGACGGAAAATTCTCACGAGCGTGTAATTCGAGTCAAATTATATTCATGTAAATTTTCGTCTTAAAATATTCATAACGTATTACACCAGGCTATCGTATTAAGCATGCGATCATGCAATATGTTACTGTGAGTACCAGTGTGATTCGGTATATCACTAAAAATTCTTTATCTAGCGTTAAAAAGTATATTAAGCATCTCGTTTAACAAGTGCAGGAAATTGTTCATTATTCAGTATACATTATTGTTGTAGGAAGTACGAAAGTAGTTTTCTTAACGTAATAAGATCTATAAAAATATTGAAATCTTGAGGAAAGCATTCGACAAAGTTACTAATGAACTGTGTTTATTCTTCATCATGAATATAAATATTTATTTCACAATCTAAGTTATTTGAGAGCCACATGATATGCGTTCTTGAAAAATGTGAGACGAAAATGTTAAAGATTATTCATTTATCCAAGTCCTCTTCTAAATTCACCAAAATCATGCCTTGAGATTTCCGAAGTATGCACAAATTTTCAACTTACTGTCCATGGCGAGATAACAACGTTGAAGTCTTCGAAATCAAGTAATCCGCGAAGTTTCATCAAACTGGTTCAACAGTTGCACTCGATGCTGACATTATGCTTCGCTCCCAAAACAATGTAATCGGCATTACACAACAAATTCCATCCTCACAAACTTTAATCCGCTGTCGAAAATCGTCACCCACTAACCTCCAATCGTCGCTCGACAAAGTCAACGTAAACAATAAACTGCATCCCGGTACCCGTAGCGAAGTAAAGACAATAATTGCATCATGTAATTATCCAATAGCTGACAAAAAATAAGAAAAAATCGATCTCCTTTAATCGCCCGGATAATCGACAATTAAAACGACTCCGAAATGAGGAACATAATCGAGCCCGCGCCTGTTGCTCAAGACGTTTAAAGAACTTGTCAATCACCCGTGTTATTTAATTAAAAAGACTTAATGGAGAAACAGGAAATTAATCGCACGCTGTATTTAATGATAGCGCCGTTTGTAACATTCCATCGGTAAATACCGAGCTGTGTAAATGTTACGAAAGCTTCGTTGTGCTTTGGTGGTACATCTTGGCATCTCTGGTGTAACAGATATATTTCTTGATTTCAGCAAATTGAACTAGAGGTGGACATAGCTAAAGCTTATCGTGAGATATTGTGAAATATAATGAATTCTTTCCAGTTCCCATATCGTTCTGAAATTATATTTTGAAATTATTTGCAAGAATCAAAAGTATGAAACTACTCCAAGCATGGTAAAGAAAAGAGAAAAAAATGATAGAGCTCCCACCACCTTTCATTGAAAAATAATCATAATTTCTTATGTTCACTGGTAGAGGGGAGGGAGGGCAAATTCATTTTAGCTTTGAAAAGTGAAAAGGAAGAGAGAAAACCGTTGCCAACCAACCATTAGAAAACGTGAAAAAAATTGGTCCCTAAAGTTAATTTTAGCATATTATCCCAAAATGGGGTCAATATTTTTCAAAAATTAAAGAATTAAAAAAAAGATTTTTGGGAAATTTGGAATTATTTTGAATTCAAATAAATAATTTGCTTGGTTATCAACAATAAAATAATTTCTGTTAAATTTCATAACTATGTTTTTAATATTAAATCTACACAAAAGAAAAAATGAATTTGTCTTCATCAAGAGAAGTACAAAAATTCAACTTCAAAGGCTCTTGAACTGTCATATGACCTTAATTCATTACATTCTCAATTAAAACCAAAATATATGTACGTACCTTTACCTATATCTTTTTATTCCTGGTATGCTGAGACCAATAACCCTGTCATAAAAAAAGAACTTACAGCCAATGATAATTAGGATTTTCAAAAAAAAAAAAAAAAAAAAACCAACCAGTTAATTTACAAGCAAGAAAATTTATTTAATTTTATTATTACAGTTTCCCAACTGTATTTCGAATCCGCAACATATAGGCGTCACAGGTAAAAATTCAAGGTGAATATGCTCTCAAAATGTACAGGAAAACTTATGAGTGCTGGAGTGCTATAATTTAAGCCAAGGAAATCTGGGCGACTTCAATGTGAAAAAAAATTAACAGTTGGATACCTAAAATCAATTCTTCGCCTCCTTATATTATATAACTTGAATTTTTTTCAATCCAATAATTGATACGATTCGTCAATTACTCGTTGATATATTAATCGACACCGTTATAAACAAGTCACAACTTATATTTACGTATCTCGATGAAAAACAAACACGGATGCTGGACAACTCGTATTAATCATGGCGCTGGCGCGTACCACAGATTGATCGCACGTATGCTAATTCGCAATTAAAAACACCGGGGAGCACGCGCGTATGTAATTATAAGTGGGAAGCGGTGTAGAAATACATTGTCATTTTGACCGTACATCCAGCATATGCGAAGAGATAATCATATTTTAACATATGGAAAATATGTAATCGCTGAGGAACTAGAGAAGATTACAATTAGTAACGGAAAGACGCAAACGGGAATAAGGAAATAAATGATAAATTGATTAAAACGACGTAATGTACAATTTCCTTTCTTCAGCTTGGCTGTTTCGTTTTAAAAATTAACAAAAATTATAACACATTATTTCCGAAAATATCTCGTTTCCTTTTCATCATTTCTTTCATTTGATCCGCGCTCGCCTGTCACTCGATGGGATTATCGTGCTGGATTCGATACGTCGTCCGAGTTCCATAACACGCGCGCTTCCGAGTTTAAATTGGTCGAATCGAATAGATAAAATTCTCGACCAGCTAACGCTATTTGAATGAATAATACTATTCAGATATGACAATGTTACATAAGAAAAGAACTCGCGCGTACTGGACAAACACGAACGCAATACGCTTAAGTCATTGAATCCTTTGATACTTTCACTATCTACCACCGGAATCGTTTAACTCAAGGTCAATGCGTACTCGTCGGAAAAGGAGTACGCCGTATTGAGTTTATTGTATACCTACGAAAAAACCGCCGCGTCGTGAATAAGTAATGCGTTTAAAATTGAGAAATTCTCACGAGACAACTAACCATTAACTTTTATGGATACCCGGGTGAGACGGGTCATCAAATGAGCGAATTCAGCTGATTAAATTTCTTCCAAATATCATAATAGTATCACTACAAAATTCCAATGAAATTATTCTAAATCATAGAGTCTTCAAAGTTTCATACAAGTTCATTGAATTTGTTTTCATTATGAAGCCACATTGGGCGCTCTAGTCAACATTTTCATCATGACTCTAATTTTTAATAATTGCTCAACACAAAATGTTAGATCCATCTTCTAACAAGATCAAACTGGATAAAATCTGTTATAAAAACTGAATCCGTTGATTTCAAATTATAATAGGGATTATATAAACATGAGGTCATTAATTGACAGAAAAATACATCCTCTCGTTATGGAATGAGGACCTATGAAACATCTTTTGATCTTACTAATACAATCATTAAAAATCAAATCTGATTTGATAACATTTCATTCAGTTTTCTTATCAGATTTGATGAAGTTTGATCTGTTCAAAACTTTGATTTCATTAGATATGAATTTCTTCATTAGGTGGATCTGATATTAGATCCAATTTGACATCAATGCATTAAATTTTAATATTAAATTTGATGTGGTCAAAATTTTGATTTTATTATTTTCATCCAATCAGATGAAGTTGGATCTATTTTTTCCCGAAAATTTGAACACAATATTAGATCCAAACTGTAAATTTTTATCCAATTTGATGAAGTACGATCTAAAAATTTTTCGTGGGCTAAACTGTTTACTTACGTTTTCAAGTTTATAACTCAATTACAAAGTTAATTAGATACATAACAAACCTACAAGCAAAACTGCTTGAATAGAAACATTTCTCTAGACTTTTGATCTAGCTACCGAATGAAAATCAAAACTAACAAAGAAGTAAATCTCGAATTTTATCTCAGCTGCTTTTTTTGTCAGTAAGAAAATCCACAAAGAAATCTTCACAGTTTATTTATGAAAATATGTACAATGAGCGAGAAAAATATAGGTACTTACTAAACTAGTTTGAAGGGTGCCCTACTCCTGATAAAAGGTCATTCTAGATCAATGATATGTTCAGATTTCATCGTACACCAAAACATTATTAACCAATTTTCAGCATGACTAGCTCTGATCACCTTAGTTCTTGAATGTTTATGTCTAAAGATACGATATGGATCACTAATTCCAGACTAAACATTAGGTTCAGAGCTCTTTGTTTTATACGTCTAGATAGTATTTCAATATTGCTACCATATATTATGGTTAATTAGCGTTATCATCGCTAAGTTCTTATTATAGTTGAAATGAATGCCAGACAATGCCCACCGGAAGATATTACTTCAATTCTTCCCATAAGTATACGTCAAAGTTTTTACTTTAGTAGAAGAAAGTACGTTTTTCAGTGAATATACCTTTTGAATTAATAACCTCTTTATTTCCGCGCTTGTTTGCATAGATGCATGATTAGATCGAAAAATAATCCCAAGTCTGAGCATCATATAAATTTCTTCGAAGAGAATAACAGTACCGGTGTATTGTACATAGCGATTATCATCGAACTAATTTGACTCATTGTTTTATTGAATTACATATTTACTGTTAAAACCATGAGATAGTTTAGTTGACGGTTTTAAAACTTTCAATTTCTAGTAGGAAAGCAAAAGTAAAACCTTATCCATATAATTTACTCACTTACTATATTGAGGTTTTTGCGAAAGTAGGCAAATATCTTTCAAGGCACTTTCATCAATTATTAAATGTAACGATACGTTGTGGTTTGAAACTTTAAATTTCTGTATTACCATCAATCAGCTAAGGATTTAAAAAACCTTACGTATGTTTACAATTATTAAAATTTTTATTGAAGCCCAACTTCCAAACATATGACACTCAAATAATTATTTCTGAAATTTATCGTATCCAGATGATTGAAGAATTAAATTTACGTTAATAAAATTTCTTCCTTTCACTACTTCAAGGAGTATCCCTTACAACAAAAACCAAAGAAGGTCTAAAAAATAATCAGCCTCGCAAGGCGCTTCTTGTTACACTTTAATAGCCATCAAAATCAACGTAAAGCAAATGTAAATAATAAAGCAACACTGTTACACATTTAAATAAATTTTACTATGCATTACAAAAAAGTTGATAATACATCAAATAAGTACAATATTATTATAAAAAGCGTAATACATCGATTAATATTTACAATTTATCGTTAAATCTCGAACTAATATTTCTTCTGTACATAACACAAAATGCTTAAATAATAAAATACGATACACTTAATAATTTATTTTCTGCTATAATGACTGATAACAAGTTATTTCGTAAGTTGGGAATAAAAACTTTTATATAATTCTTATTAAGTGGAACAATGAACATCGCGCGTTAAAAATACATTAACGAATCTGCTGCATTGCATTGTTCGTATTATACATATATTGTTAAATTTGAATCGATACCGCGATTATGTATTCGGAAAATATATTTCACATCTTTCATGAGAAAATATTGTATTAGGCATCAAAGCGCATGAAAAGAGTCACTTTCTTTATTTTATATTTTCTACATAAGTTTATGATGGCCAACTATTATATAAAAATTACAGATTTTAATGACTAGGCAATACTAAACATTCAAAATTGATATTCAAATTAAGCAAGTATGATGTAGTAGCCTTGGAAAATATGTATAGTAGGTAAACCTTGATAGTAAGATTATGCACTTAATATAAACGTAAATTTCAATATTTTCCCTTACGAAATGATATTAAATTCGTACATTGTAGCAGAAAGTAAAATAGCGCAGACCATTTCAAAACAACTCCATCGACGCAAATTTGAAATTCGTGAACAACAAAAAGAGGAAAAGCCACAAAAAGAATAGTACTTATAAATTAATTAGAATTAACTCGGATTTTTTTTTTTTTGAAATCGTTCTGTATTATTCAATTGCGCGACTACCGCTTACGTTTTCACGCATGACACGTAATACTTTCACACAACGAAGAAATTCCTCGGGTACAATGTACTCGTTAACGTTGAAGCTTATCGTGATAATTAATCAAATTGGCAGTCTCATAATGGCAACGCGAATACTTACTACGATTAAAATTGTAGATTATGCCCTCTCAAAAAAGCTTCGATTTGACCGGCGGCCAAATTTTGTCTTTGATCTGGTACGTTGGGGTTGAGGTAATAGAAGGGTTGTTGGAATTGCGGAGGTTCTTGAACTTGGAGTTGTTTAGCTTCAGGTGGGAATCTTTGAACGATTGGTTGTGGGAATCTGTGAGGATTTTGTTTCAGCAACGTGCTCGGGGGTAAATTGGGCGATGGTGCGAATTGTCTTTGCTGTTGCTGCAACTGTTGTTGTTTCAATTGTTGATTATACAATTGCTGGGATTGCTGTACTAAAGCTGCTTGACGTTGTTGTTCGATTAATTGTTGTTGGAAGAAGGGTTGTGGGGTTGTAGTACTGACTAGCAGTCTTTGTGGGGTTACTGGTTGAACTGATGGTTGAGGTGATGGCACAAATGGTAGTCTTTGATTGAGATTCACTTCGCCTCCGAATTTTGGTACTTGTTGATACACAATGGTATTATATTGACCTGAGGATGGATCGTATACCAACTCTGTAGAATATATCGGGTTACTAGCTAAGGCTTTCGGTAAAGTAGCTTGGGATGGAATAGCGTTACTTTCCAATTGATACTTTTTAAATTGTTCATCGAAGTAAGTAGGGGCAATGGTGCTACTGGGTATAAATGGGCCCCTGGTTGCTTTTGGGAGTATTGTGGCAGGGCTAGGTGTGACAGCTATTTGCACAATTTGTGGTCTATACGTAGTTGCGGGTTGATTATCAGTGGCCTGTTTGGTCGAGAAGCGAGTACTAGCAGGAATGGTTACCCGAGTTACTGGACGACTTGTGGTACGAATGAGTTGCTCGTCTTCTTTGGCTCCGTTACGCAATATGGGTCTTGCTGGTTGCCTAATTTCTACCAATTGATTGTCTTCATCTTGTCCGCTGTCATCGTTGTTGAAGCTTTGCTGGAATAAAGTAGTGGTCGGCCTGGATTTAGCTAAAGGTCGGACTACAAAATTGGGTCTTCTTGGTATATTCGCTGGAATATTTTCTTCTTCGTTCGATTTATCTTTAAGCTCATCTTCTTCTTCTTGACTAATAGAATTTGGATCACAAGGATTACCAGAAACGTAGGTGAACTCACGTTTATTACCGTCTGGATCCACGTATCCGTATTTACCCCTAACAACGCAATCTGTACCGCGTGTTTCTTCCTTGAAGCTGCCATCAGCAGCTTCATATCCAAATGTAAATGATCCATCGTCGTTTATTTTATTGTAATTTCTGATCGTTTGCACTGGTGGGGCTCTCGACGTCTCTTGTCTAATTTTCGTGGCCGCTTGATGATTACTTGGTCGATTGTAATTAGGCTGTCGAGCTATGATAACCGGTGGTGCTTCTTCTTCCGAACGCTCTTGAGGTTCTTCGGCGTAATAAAGAACCTGTCGAGGCCCTTGGGTTACCGAGTCTTCAGTGGATGCTACAGTTTTTACACGAACACGTCGGCTCTCCGTTACAGCTACTGAGACCAACAGTAGCGCCCATACCGTTCTCTGTAACAAATAAAATTTCCATTCAGTTTTGCAATATTTCCTCGCATTAAGCAATTAAATACTACACGAACGGATATTGCATGCGTCTATATGTCAATTACATTTTCGCATACAAAATACTCGCACATAACCAATTTAATATGCAATTTTCTCTCGATACCTAATTAAGGAATACCCACATCGTTATAAAGCTCCATTAATAAACAAAATTACACCACCTCTTCTCTTAAATATACTAATGGAGTCTGAGGCTCGATATTGTATAATTACATATTCTTATTTTGGCTTTCGTCAATCATCCCATGAATGATGCTGACCACTGTATGTTTTCATGTCGAAAACGTTGACGTTACAACACAAGTTATTGGACTTCTTCGTATGAGAATTTCTTATAATCACTTTATTGTGTTCGCGAATAAATTTACCACGGCGCTGCTTCTTTTTCAACGTCCAAAATCATTTTGTAATATCTTCACTCTTCGCGAAACCGTAGTGAAAACAAATCGATTTTCTGGGAAAACTGAAACGTCCATCAACTTTCAAGGTTAACCCAAGATAAAACCAAATGCGATGATTGGCAGCGCAACTGAATTCGTGAAATTAGCATAATCGACTCACAAATTACTAGCATCGAGTTCATGAACTTGGGAACACACTTTGCGATGCAATTAAGCAATCTGCAGTTTTTTAACAATACCTAAGTCTGTATTAAATTTCTCCTAAATGACAGCCCGTATTTAAATCGCCAGTCATTAATGCTGTTCTTGTGTTAATGAACTATTCCTTTTACTAAGCATTGGTAGCACTTAATTTTGTACTGTTCGATGTTGTGCAAGTTAATCGTGTCATTACGAATGAAATGGCAAAGGCGCCAAATGATCCGCTTTTCGACTTGTTACAGTGGTCAAAGATCTGGGTCATGTTAATCTGCGACATTGAATGTTGGTATTTAGGATAGTGGAGAAACAATATTCTGTTTAGAGAATAATATAGGATTAGGAAATCACCTAGTAACAAGTGTATTTTTTTCTGTAATAGGTTAATAAATCATCAGTTTCAGGGTATCTATATAGCTTGATGGAGTCTATGAGAAAATTAATACGGCCGATCATAAAATCATCATCACAATTCAGTTATGGTGGAGGGTACGGGAAAGAGGTGAGGTGTATGATATGCAGAATGAACAGTTTATAGAACGTTAAACCATATACATTCGGTGATGCGATGTCTGCATATTTCCAATGGAAATAAAAGTTAATGTTCAATATAAGATTGATGAGAGAAAATGAGCGAAGAATTTTGACATCTAATAAAACGATATCACTGCACCCTTGACTCGAATGCTCAACTGTCGAAAAAAATTCCATAACATCGACAATTTGTAAAAATAACTCATTTTATTGAACTAAATAGTCGGTACCTGTATAAATAATCGTGTATTATATTTTCACATTGGCGACCTTGGACATTCTTCGGTACACCATTCATCTTTCGTATTTTACAACCTGCCCATTGCCGTTTTCATTGAACCCTTGGGTTTTATTTAATGCCATCGGATAACGATAAACAATGTTATACAAAAAACACAATGCGTAAAATAACAAGAGTACCTAACCAGCGCCAATTAATTTTCAAAAATTATTTAATTCTTAAATTGTTGCATCAGCAAGTGCCCATATCAAGTTCAATAGTGATCTATATGAGCATAAATTTAATGGCTAAACATTTATACAGGCATCGTAACAAATAGCACTGGTTGGTGTAGAAATCAATAAACATTTCCACGTCCTCGATGAAATGCGGGAATGCTAACCAGTCGAGAATACATTTTTATGGCCACTTCTTGTTCCGGTGTATGCATTTCGATATTATCTTTATATAGTATTATTTTTAGTAGCCGTTATTTTAATTATAGACTAATTAACAAATGTTGATGCGAAGGCAATGCTAAGGTGAGGACAGGTCTTCCTTTACGAGCACAAGTAGGTACTAGAATACCCATTGTGAATTACTTTCACTAGGTACTCGAATTGTTGAAAAAAAATCATCCCGAAAATGCTTCTTTATCCAATACAAAGATGCATTTAATGATGTAGGTAAAATGAAACGCGAGTAAATAGGAAATAAAACTACAATATGTAATAATTGTGGTTAAAGTAAAATAGGACAGCTTAGGTACACAGTCACGATTAACACGATTAAAGGTTTATATACGTTTTTTCACCGAGCTGTAAATACAAAACGCGAATAATTCTGATTTACAGAACTTTCTACACTGATTTAATGCTACAGAATATTTTTCGTAGAGTTCAATTTACACATCGAACAAGTTGTCGGAGGATTTACCTACAGAGGGAACCTGTCAATGTATTTTCCATACCAATTGACAAGGGATTATGTCATTGCTTTTGATAGACAGCGAATACTTTTTCGAAGATGTTGCATTGATGTTGTAGCGATGGGAATGCGTTGGCCTTCTTTAGATGTTACGAGAATTTTTTTTTAAATTGGCAAATAGCAAATTGTTAATTGGTTCAGAGTCTGGGATCGCTTGGTATTCAAGGTGAAGTTTTTTGAAGGGTTGCTGTTGGATTACTACCTTGATAATATTCAGCTATTTGGGTTAAGAAGGAAATGTTTTCATGAAGTATAATATTGCATATTTAAAATACCCAATCATTCCACTTTTTAAGGGAATTTTTTGGGCGAATTCTACTCACTCTTTCATCTGTACGCATAAATTAAATGCACGCATGTTCTCTCTACCATTAAAGATCTCTCGGTACACCAAGCGACACCACACAAATCAGATGAATAATCTAAACATTTTACGATGACCTGGCATAATAATAATCACGCCATAAATTCCGCTAAGCCATTATCACTCCAACAACACCTCTTTCGTATCATTTACCTCACGCGAATTTCACTTTCAATTTGTAAAACGTGGGAATACGCTACATACCGCACCTGGAAATGAATGCATTTTTTAACAAAAAGAAACCAGTCGGATCAAGGCCTCGATCGATAAGGATCGATTAATAGAAAAATCCTAGATTCCAACGAGCAATAAATCATAATGATAGCTCCAACTAGTTCGCAGTATGCGTTATCTTCTAACCAGTTTCCTGATAGCTCGATACATTTCATAATGGTAATTAATCTGAAGCACGTGGATATGCGGAGCAGGATCACAGCCTCGCAGGTCCCAAATTATACATTACATAATCTTATCTACTTATTGGTTTAAGTAGAATAGTATGATTCATTACAAAATAGGTGTACGCATGATGTATACGAAAGCATATGGCCGACGTATTTTGGTGTTTTCGTATACTTCAAAGCATCATGTGCCCGGTGGCTAGCGCCCAACGGTTGGTCGCTGGAAATTATAACATCTATATCTTCCCTGCTGGACTGGTCGCGTAAATTACTATGAAATTCACAATTTATTGAAGTGTATTTTAGAAAGTTTCAATACTCACGTAGCTGTCGGCGACGTAATTTTGAAATACTTATTAGGTAATGCCTGATAATACCGATCAGAAAAGCATATCGTACAATTTTGCCCGATCATCACTTCATTACCACAAATCACATCCACAAACCGAAAAGAGACAACGAATTGTAACTAAGTATGCTTGAATCTTGAACAATTCACCACAGTTTTCTATTACTAAAACGTAACTTCACGAAAAATTTTAATTTGTTCTTACATCAAGATTGCGAGCATATTATCGGCAATAGGAACAATATTAGTTTAATCTATGGTCCTATGGAAGAACCTGAGAAGAACTTAAAATCTCACCTTCGAATAATAATCAGAAATTATTATTACTGATTAATATTAGGGCATCTATATGAATGAAGGTAGGGTAACAAGCCATCTTGGTTCCCAAAAATGGCTAAAAATTCGACAAGATGTTCGGAATTGAAGAATTTATGAAAAATTATGACATTTGTGAGCAGAATTTGTTTAATATACACTCATTTGAATAAGATACTGTTTCGAATTACAGTATTCCGCTATGCTATTTCCTTTCAAGTTTGAATGAAGAGGAATTTATTAAGATTTTTTTAAAACGATTAAAATCAAATTTATGAACCAATAAGTATGAAGTGTTTTTCACCCCTTCTCAATAGATACTCCAAAATTCATGAGAAAATAATCGGAAAATGAACGATCGTATCACAGAGGCAACTCTGAGAAAATAGAAAAATAGAAAAATCTGTGAAAACCTAAATAGTGAGAAAAGTGAGAAAGCTGTTGAGAAAAATTGTCAGCTGCTTCAAGCTTACATAGACATGTGATTGGCAACAATGTAAATTAAAAGTTGAATTGAGAGAAAAATGGCGAATCTTTAACGAAGGAAAATTGGAAAATACCTAATATTAAAATACTAAATCGTCAGATGGTTAGAACTTTTAATGTTAAATGCGCTTAATTTATGAATACGTGAATTATCTGATGATCGATTGAAGAGAATTCTGTTATTCTAATTCTCAATTATTGTGATTTCAAAGTAATCAAAGTAATTTATTTGATTGTGTTTTGTTCTTTGGTTGTTCGTTGATTTCAAAATTTTCATTCGAGCATACCGCTATTATATGGTTCAGGTAAAGTTAAAAAGTTATTCTTTCTTTAAAAATGTATTGCTGCAAACATTGAAGCTGAAATGATCGAAATTATGTGAACTTGAAGTCTTGAAAATGCTCGACCCAAGCTCGAACTACATATGCGTAAATGTTCGGATTTTTTGTCGTGTTTGATATAAATTCTAGAAGTAGATAATGACAACGATAAAACATTATCTAAAACACCAACCGAAGCTAATAATAATAAAGAATATATAATTTGTTTTATTTTTGTATTATCAGATTATGAACCCTTTGTTTCTCGGTGAATTTCGTGTCTTCAAAATGACTCGCATTCAACAAGTGTTTGTTTTTCATTGAAAAAGCCTCTAGCCGTTTAACAAATTACAATGATATCAGATTACGAAAATAACAAATTTCAGATTGGCGTTCACGTAATGATGAGTCATTTCAACTTCAGCGTTTCAATCATTGGTACCCATTGGAAACTTTACGATGTGTTATGGGATGGGCAAATTTTTCACCTTCGAAAAGAGGAGTTTTCGTCGAGAATTTTCAAGATTAAATCTCTAATTACATCAAATATGTATGGTCGGATTACACGTGATCGACCTACTCCTCGTACAAATCTCATCCATCACGTCCGCAATGAATTGCGTTACAGCTGTTCCCCTCGCGGCCAAAACTCCCAACATTTAATTGACACCGGCAGCAAAAATTTGAAACTACGCAACAAGGTGTGAAATACGTGCTTCTCCGGTTGTCACATAACCGCTCGGATTTTCACCGAAATATTTTTTATTCCGATCATACTTAGTGACTAACGCTACTAGTAATTAGTTAAATTACAAATCACAAGCACAACCGAACGTCGTACGAAGCGGGATCACGTTCACCTGTGTTTCCGGTACTGCTCCAGATACATCGCATGTCTGCTCCGAGCTATCGGTTACTTAACTTTTTAGAAAAGTTCGTGAATCGCATAACATAATATGTCCGTAAGCTAGATTTTTCGGATCTATTTCGAACGAGTGAAATTATAGTTTTAGGCGCGTCTCGTATAATACAAGGATCGTGAAAATTGGCACAGTCTTTCGTCTCTATAATTCGTGGTCAGCCGGAAAATCGGAGATAAGAGGTCGTGAAGTGGGTTATGAAACGTGGGATATTTGTTTAACGTATTTTAACGTGTGGGCGGCTTGAGCTCGTGGTATAGATCAGTATGGTTGCGGGGATGGTTTTATCGATTATTTCGTAATATTCTGCGGCTAACCTGAAGCAATATCGAGCTACTCAAAGAAAAAGTGCTCACTCTGAGTTCGTGAGCTAAGGATAAAATCGTCACTCTGCATAATTAGATATTTTAAACTACATAGACGAATGTATACGAATTCATATAGTTCATATAGACTCTCATTTATCAACAGTTGTGTATTGTAAGGTAAGTTTACTTTTCAACCTCTGCTTTCGATAATTGAACACCTACAACTAATTACATTTATCTTTTCATCAACGACATACTTATGAAATTACAACGTCTGTAGACGAAAAATCACAAAAGTAAATACATCGGTTTGATGTTACGATCACAGATGGAAAACAATTGAACAAATTATACGTGTAGGTGGAATTGAATAATTTGATAAAAATAAGGAACGAGACTAGTATCGAACGAGCAGAATAAATTTAATAATTTCTCCCAAGATTTAAAGGCAACGAGCCTATGGACGCGTGAAAGTAAATAATTGATAGGTAAGTGATAAGGATGCTGGATACGAGCCAAAGAGAAATATAACATCTGATATGTATTTCTGATTAAGCTTATTATTATTTGCAAATAAAATCAAAATATTCTGTATTTGTGTGATGTGAACATGAGCAAGGTCAGCTATACGTTCTCATTTACTCCATGAAATTTGAAAAAATTTGAGATTGCCCTCTTTGCCAAAAATTTAAAATAAAATAATTTTATTTTCAATATACATTACTATAACTCTAATAAACTCTTCATACTCATTCTTCAATCCATAACAGTATTTCAAAATACTCACGATAGAGTGGAAAGGATTGAACGTAAAATTTATTTAAAAAAATGAAAAAATAAAAAAAAATAAAAATTTAAACTTACCCAACACATAAACGGTAGCATTTTGAAAAACTCCTTTTAAAAATAAAAATAAAAGGCTCCGAACTTCCACCCACGAAACGCACTTTTTTTCAGTACCAGACACACGCGCAGGTCATGAGCGTACAAAACAATGATCGTGAAGTCAACTTAGTTAAGCGTATTACCTGAATGAACCGGTTCAACTGATTTATAACATCGTTATACGAAGAGAGTGAGAGTATTATGTTACTCTAGTTAACCGTTCGTATCGACGAGTATTAATTTTACTTTTTGAAGAATTAGGTAATTCATTCGACGCTTTTTTTTCGGCGTCGAATGTCAAATAAAATACCTAATTTAGTCTGCACAGTTAATTGAGCAAGGTTATAAGAAGAGATGAAATTAAAGGGTTTCGTAGCCATTTTTTTTTTTATTGACGTAATCAGCGACGAATTTACACCGATTGTATAAGTGTTTTAGACATTGCTTCAAAATTTATATTGATTTTTTTTTTTTTGATTATTTTAAAAACATTTTTTCTCGTGTCTTGAATTTTTTCTTTTTTTTTCGGAATGATATATAGAATCCTAGGCATCTAAACTATTTTTATTTTTGTAGTTTTATTTTTTCAAATCTGATAATAATTTTTTTTTTGGGTTTCATGTTTGTCTATAAAAAACTAAATTGCTTTCTCTTAATTTATATGACTTTTGAGAGTGATTCCTTTAGTATTGAGGAGTTGTTCCTTTTTTCGATAAAATCACTCGCATATTCTGAAAAAAAAGGAACTATTCCTCAATATTGAAGGAACCACTTCCAAAATAAGTTACTATCATATTGTTCCTCCAGTTATGGTATCTGTTACTTTAAAATTTCCCTCGGTATAGCATGTGTGGTTTCTACCCCACCATAAAAAAAATTGCTGAAATGATTACTGTCTAGTAGATCTAGGTATCAATATCGCTTTTTTTTTTTTTTTTTTATGCAATAGGATTGTAAAAATGAACAATTTATTGTTGAATGTGGATTGTTTACATTTCCATTGAGTTCTTTTCCTCTTCTTCTCTCTTAGAAATCATGGAACGCGTTGCTTTTATAGTTTGGATACTATCAAATTTCAATTTTTTACTCTGTCCCTTCAAAAAAAATCGTGGAAACATGTCTCTGTTCACGGATACATGTCTCTATTGTCATGTAGACGTTTTATAAGTGGCATCACTTTGCACATTCCTCAGAAGTGCATCTAATGTCACATTAACGACACCACAATGGCAAACGGAATGTATAATTTCATAGGTTTTCTTGGAAATGAATTTTTAAAATGATGCCACTTTACTTGTAAACATCAAAAAAATGAGGCTACTACGACGGTAGACCAAAAAAAATTTTCGCTCAAAATTTGGTGAGAGACTCTTCTTGAAAATGCGCAGAACAGCTTTTTTTGTTTTTTCGATAAATTTCAAAATGGCGGATCACTCAAATTTTGAGGAAAGCTGGAGAGGGGGCAAATAACTCAAATTTTTCGTTTTGGATCTTATATGAAAGAGTGAGTCACGGACATCAACATATCTAAATGTCAGCTTCCTAAGTGCATTTTGAGGAGTGTTACAGAAAAACCTGTTTTTGAGGAAATTTCGTTTTTTGTCACTCGCCTTACGCAGGCAGGTGTGGATAAAATTCACTCAAAATTCGGTGAGGAACTCTTCTTACAAATACGCAAAATTGTTTTTTTTTGTTTTTTCGATAAATTTCAAAATGGCGGATCACTCAAATTTTGAGGAAGGCTGGAGAAGTGGCAAATAGCTCAAATTCTTTGTTTTTGATCTCACATGAAAGTGTGAGTCACGGACACTAACATATCCAAATTTCAGCTTCCTAAGTGCATATTGAGAGGAGTTAGATCAAAAAACGGCTTTTTGAGGAAGTTTTGAGTCATGAAATTTCTTGAATCTTCCATATCTCCCCACCAAATCAAGTTAAAGAGGTCAAATTTTGTGTGTGAGGTTAGTTGGTGACAGAATATGACCTCTTGAATTTGGATCAAAATGGATCAAAATGGCGGATTATCAAAATTTTGAGTAGAGCTTGAGGAGCCTCAAGTTGGTAAAAATGTAATTAATATGAATTCATATGGTTATTGGGGATAAGTTGTATACTATATCCCGAATTCACTTCCATACATGATGTTGGAGGGGGAAGGGGGGTTATCAACCTAAAATAGTGGTGGGGTACAGGAGGGTCGAAAATTTTTTATTGCTGTGTCATATGATAAAATGAGCCCAAGTGACAAACGTATTTTGATTTTAGCTTCCTCAGTGATTTTGGAGGGGAGTTAGAGCAAAAAACGGCTTTTGGAGGGGAAATTGCTGCAGGAAATTTCATGAATCTTCCATATCTCATCACCAAATCGGCCTAGAATGGTCAAACTTCGTGTGTAGGATTAGTTAGTGACCAGAATATGACTTCTTAAATTTGAGTCAAAATGGATCCAAAATGGCGGATTGTCAAGATTTGAAGATAATTTGAGGACCCTCAAATAGTTATAATTTGAGAAATATGTGTTCACATGATTATTTCATGGCAAGAAATACTACATTTATGCCAAATTCAACTTCTTAAGTGTTTTTGGAAAGGATAGGGTAGGGGTTTTCAGACTTGGTGTTGGGTGTGGCCTGTTATCATGAACGGTTAAGCAAGGTTATTATTAAATCAAAACAAGCTCTAGTTAAAAACTCAGCTCTAGTAATGCGGCATGGCTGCTTACGTTTTTTTTTTATTTATATTTTTTGTATATTTTTTTTATATGTTGAAGCAGCAATAATAAATTTTCATTTTCAAATTTGAGGATTTTTTTTGTAAGTTAATTATTTCAAGGATCTATTATATTTTTACGATATGATAAGCAACATTATCGATAATAATTCAGTAATGGATCATTCACCTTTTGTGGTACTTGAAATTGAAATGAAGGGAATAAAATTGAAATATCTGATGCTGGTTGAAGACAACAGTAGAAAATTTCAACGTTCTCGACTACCGCAGAATTAAAACGACCAAGTCGAAGGTTTAAATTATCTGTTCGGCGAATTTTTCTATTTCGACGAAGACAATAGAATAGAACAGGTATACGCGACCAATTCAAGGAAAAATTTTCATACCAGTCATTACGATATTCGAGCATTATACATCACGCCTGCGGTCGAAGTTAAATTGAATAAATCCCAACCGTCAATATCAAAAAACAATAAGCGTTGTAAATGGCGTCGATGAAAAATAAAAATCTCAATGAAGCAGGTCATCGAGTGTACCATTTAGATGGATTTTCGGATTGAAATTTTGTCATCAACTACGACCGTCGAATGCGGAAGCGACATGAGCGCGATTTCGGTATATTTCAGTACAATGGACATCGATGACCATAGACGATGGTCGCGCCGAATGCAAAAGGTAAAAATCAAATTCTCATCGGAAGTGGCGTCGATGAGATGTTATTACAATGTACTTCGTCCTCGATAAAACATCCTTCGTTAATAAGCGAACCGCATAGAAGGTATTGTTGACCGAAATGACACGTACGATCTATAAAAAGCTGCGTAATTGTAATCGAAGGCGGTAGCGTACTTAAGATGGTAAATATTTTTAGTCATCGGTGTAGCCTATCATCAGATTAGGATATTATGGCGAGGTGTGATTACGAATCGGATACGAATATGTTTACGGTAATAGAATACCTATTACCTAGGTGGGTGCACCCTTCACGCTAAATAAACGAAGCAGCGAACGCTCGTAGCAAGGTCTGGGGCGATTGGTGGTTACATAGATCCGAGCGCTTTGTCAACAAATTGTTTCTTTTAGCGTGGAATTCGGTACAGCGATGTGTGAAATATGACTTGTCACATCGATGCTATGACTCGAGTTCAATAACTCGTTTTACCTAAACGCTTCTCAGCGGCGAGAGTCCGTGAACTCTTCTGCGCGCTCGTAATAGTCGGATGAGAAGGGAAATTTTCATTTCTTTCGGGCGGAAAAGTAATAATTATGTATCGAAATAAATAACCTCCGAAGACAATAATATTAATCGAAAATTACGCCGATGAACTGGTTTACGTTCGCATAGGAATACCGAGCACTTTCTAATGTTTAGCGTCTCACAATTAATTTAAATATATTCGAGAAGTTCAAGGATGAAGATGGATACTTTCGGCGTCTACGGCGTTTTCATTGGCATCGTCGTGATCTACAAGAGCTACTGGCAGACGGTATCGGTTTCAGACCCCTAGAAGGCTTCGTCGCCGAATAAAAGCACGAATGCGATTATAGTTGGCGAACGATATTGTGATTATTGGCGCGCAATGATATACCAATGCGATTCGCAATATTCCAAAGTCGTAATTATCTTTGAACCGGATTAACGTCTGCGGGTATAGATTTGGATAGGTCGAAAAACCGTCTTGGGAGATTTTTCACTTTGAGGATTCGCCGAATCGACGATTGATTTTTAATCATCTGTGACGTAATTGACGTTGCGGCGCGGAGTATAGGTAAAGAATTGCAAAACAAAAGAATCTCTACGTGGACAAAATGTAATTTCAAGGGAGTAATAAAATCTTTTAAATTACTTCATGGAAGTATACGCCGCATCTATACAATACGATTAAATCGGACGATCTGATTTTGCTGCCTGGTCGATGTGGAAGAACACGCGAGAATGGCGGTAAGTACATATAGATATCATATAATTGCCACATTAGTCTACTTTCTGCGGCCAATTTTCATTCACTGTGAGTTCTCAAAAGGTAAGTGGAAAGTAATGCAAGAAAAATTAACTCGTGGAAGTCCTATGGTGGAAATGTGGTATGTCGTCAACACCAAGTGAAGTCGAGAAGATATGTTGCTTTATTGAGGGTTTGCTGCATCTTTATATTTCAGTATTTCATTAGATTAATTAGCGTTGTAGCATCTATTTCAATATCTCATTTGATTAATTAACGTCTACTTCACTATGTATTTTGCAAATCTTTGATAATTTTTTGTAAAATTACAGTACTCGCTGTGATCAAGTGTGTTGGAGAGTATTATGAGCAGAGATGGGGCGATTCTGAATCGCGAGTAAGAATCGTGAAATTGGAATCGGAGCCGGAATTGGAATTCTAAAAACAAGGAATCGCTTCTTTATGGAATAGGAGTCTCAATCGATGGAATCGTATGCCCGCGATTTCTTTTGTGATTCTTGCAATATTTTGAAATTTGAATGAAATGAAGTATCTATTACTTAAATCAAAGGTGACCAAGTCGCAAGTGGAGTATAATGGTAAAGTTGGTGTTGTTTTGCAACTTTAATGTCCTTAATTAGCCGAGTTTTTAACTAAAACACGACAGCTATTATAGCCTGCCTGATTTGGGAAGGGAAGGTCGGGGGAGGGTGCGGTCTTCAAATCTTTGCGTTTCAGACCATTTGTAATCATCTGGCTAATGTCCAACTTTTTGGTATATATATATATTTTTCCCCCACGCGTAGCGCCGGCGAGTATTCGTAAAATTCGCTCAAAATTTGGTCAAAATAGCGAATCACTCAAATTTTGAGGAAAGCTGGAGAAGGGGGCAAATAGCTCAAATTTTTCGTTCTGGATCTCATATGAAAGCAGAGTTGGGCAGAGTGGCTCAAGAGCGAAAGAACAAGATGTTCCGCTCACTTTTCGCTCGGAGTGGAGAAGAGTTCATTCTTCAGCATTCTGAGTGAAATTCTGAGCGAATTCTTTATGTTTTTTTTGCTTATCACTTCAACCAATCATGAGCGAGTACATATTACCTACTTAGATCCCTATTTATCATTTTACGTCATTTTTCTCATTACTGGAGAAAGAGAACGAAGAATCTGAAGAATGGGGGACTCATTCGTTTGTTCGCGAGCGATTCATTATTCCGCTCTTTTTCGCTCTTCAACGAGCGCATTCCGAGCGCGCTCAGAGTGATGCCCAACTCTGTATGAAAGAGTGAGTCACGAACACCAACATATCTAAATTTCAGCTTCCTAAGTGCATTTTGAGGAGTGTTACAGCAAAAACCTGTTTTTGAGGAAATTTCGTTTTTTGTCACTCGCCTTGCGCAGGCAGGTATGGATAAAATTCACTCAAAATTTGGTGAGGAACTCTTCCTAAAAATACGCAAAATTGTTTTTTTTTGTTTTTTCGATAAATTTCAAAATGGCGGATCACTCAAATTTTGAGGGGGGCTGGAGAAGTGGCAAATAGCTCAAATTCTTTGTTTTTGATCTCATATGAAAGTGTGAGTCACGGACACTAACATATCCAAATTTCAGCTTCCTAAGTGCATATTGAGAGGAGTTAGATCAAAAAACGGCTTTTTGAGGAAGTTTTGAGTCATGAAATTTCTTGAATCTTCCATATCTCCCCACCAAATCAAGTTAAAGAGGTCAAATTTTGTGTGTGAGGTTAGTTGGTGACCAGAATATGACCTCTTGAATTTGGATCAAAATGGATCCAAAATGGCGGATTATCAAAATTTTGAGTAGAGCTTGAGGAGCCTCAAGTTGGTAAAAATGTAATTAATATGAATTCATATGGTTATTGGGGATAAGTTGTATACTATATCCCCAATTCACTTCCATACATGATTTTGGAGGGGGAAGGGGGGTTATCAACCTAAAATAGCGGTGGGGGGGGGGGTCGAAAATTTTATATTGCTGTGTCATATGATAAAATGAGCCCAAGTGACAAACCTATTTTGAGCAAAAAACGGCTTTTGGAGGGGAAATTGCTGCAGGAAATTTCATGATTCCTCCATATCTCATCACCAAATCGGCCTAGAATGCTCAAACTTTGTGTGTAGGATTAGTTAGTGACCAGAATATGACCTCCTAAATTTGAGTCAAAATGGTTCCAAAATGGCGGATTATCAAGATTTGAAGATAATTTGAGGACCCTCAAATAGTTATAATTTGGGAAATATCTATTCACATGATCATTTCATGGCAAGAAATACTGTATTAGCGCCAAATTCAACTTCTTAAGTGTTGTTGAAAAGGATAGGGTAGGGGTTTTCAGACTTGGTGTTGGGTGTGGCCTGTTATCATGAACGGTTAAGTAAGGTTATTATTAAATCCAAACAAGCTCCAGTTAAAAACTCAGCTCCAGTAATGCGGCATGGCTGCTTACTTTTTTTTCTATTATTAAACCCGCCATTGGTCGTATGAATTTCTGTTAGACGAGTTAATGGCGCATGACTGTCTCTCAGACCAGAGTTTATGAAGGGTCCTGAGAATGTATTAAAGCATCACATACATGCATTGATGGTTGTCTTTCGGATGTTTGAAGGGGTATTTTTTTAAATGACTCGATTGGTCGCATCACTGTCTCAGACCAGTACCTTAATTAGCTGGTTTGAGAGACAGTTATGCGACCAATCGTGTCATTAAAATAAAGGCACCAGTGTGAGAGACAGTGATGCGACTATGGATGAAACAAAAAATTATATGCGTTGGTCTGAAAGACAGTGATGCGACCAGTGGTGAAACAAAAATCGTATGCGTTTCTTGGCGGGTTAACATGTCAGCCTGCCCTAGAAATGCTTTTTTTTAAAAAGAAACTCGGCGGAATTGCGAAGAATCGGTTTTTTGGAAATCATAGTCGATTTCTTATAGAATCGCAACTTTTAGAATGGAATCTTTCGAGCCTGGAATTGCCCCATCTTTGATTACGAGTATATCAGCTGGCTCGTGGAAACACACATCCTTCAGCGCCAAAATCCCATCGAGTCTTGGCAATTTTTAGATTGAACATTGAGGCTATAATAATGATATTTGAACTATTAAAATTCATAAATTATTGATGATTCATGACGTTTAGTACGAGGAAGAAATGTTTTTAAATCGTTTTTATCAAAAAAAGCTGCCTAATTCTGATTCACATGATAGAGATGCGTATTTTTACAATAATGCATCACTGTTTTATGTTCAACAGTAAGGTTTGCGATGCGACTTGAAATTTAACCAATTATGAGAAATTGCATCTATTTATTTGAATAAAATTAACACTTGAGATGAATCATTATCCTGATATCAGTAATCGCACATACTCTCACCACGCACCTACGCATTAACGCTTGAACGTGACAGTAATGCCAACTTCTAATGGTAGTAGAACGAAACTGGCAATTACGTAGGGTTCGTGAATTTTTCACGCTGTGTATGTGTTTTCGCTGGTTGCGATATAGGGGTATGAACCAGTTATGTTCAGTGAGCTCATCGTTTACTGCTTTTGTTTGTAATTTAGTTGTAAATTTGTTTATCTGTTTTAATCCCAGGTATTGACTACCCTTACTTTATTGTAGCTGTACATTGATGAAAGAAATTCTAATAATTGAACTATCGCATCTCTGATAAGAATCTACACCAGTAATAAATGCGATGTTCTCAGTGGTAGAAGACATTTTTACTGACCTTTATTGAGGCTACTCATCTCATATAATTGCGTAACTGTTCTTGTATTGTCACTTGGTGCTACCATAGAATCGCTGGTACTTGGGTGATGATGAATTGTGGGGCACAGTGGGCTGTAAATAGCCAAGGTAACGTGAAGTTCAACCTGAACCTGAATCTGAATGTGAACTACATTTCATCCATAGAATGTGGCAAGTTCCTAGAAGGTACCGTTGGTGAACATGAGTATGTTGAAATCATATCAGCGATAGTTCAAGAAAATTTTGAGCATTCTTATGCATGGCACCCTGTGGCATAAGGAGTTCTATGATAACGTTACATTACATAGGTCCCAACCTATCTTCGTAGTTTGGGGTACCGAACGGGGTGTGCGAGTCAGACGCTAATACATTTGGCTCGAATCGATACATCAAAAATCCAGACAGTATGTGGAAGCTCCACTGGTTAATGATATTGTATCATTATTATGTGTGTGATTACTACCAAAAAAACCAGTGTCTACACTGTCAATAAAAAGTACTTATGGTGCCATATTGTGATGCTTCAGCAACCCTCACCTCCTATGGATCATACTACAAGTTAAGGACATAGCATATTTTAGCATAGAGCTTTTTTGAGTTTATTTTGTATGCATTTTGCTTCTCAGCGACTCTTTGGATCTAAGAATACATTCCCTGAAGCACTGTTTACCTACATTGTCGATGTGCAATACACATTATATCGTCGACGAGTATAAATTCGTTGTTAAATTAACCTAATACTTATTACTACCACATCGCGAGTAATTAACATGGTCCAAAACAAATTATCGAATCGGTTACCGTATTACATATTACGCCCCTACTACCCTCTTCTCGTCGATAATTTTTTCCAAATAGGTAATTTATACGGACGCGAGATCGCTAAACTGTTGCGTTGCGTTTACAATAAACAAAAAGCTAATTTATTCCAAGTTCGTTTCACTTTCGAAACGCATCGCCTGCCTTTAATACTAAACCGTATCTAGCTAATAGTCGGTTCGATCTCGTAATACGCTAATGCTATTTTCATTACCAGATTATTAACATTCAACGTGTATCGGCGCCCGGTATTTTTGTCCCGCGTTTTACGTGCGTTTCGGTAACGCTCGGGTCAAGATTGGACCTAACCGGGTTGCCAATTCGTGATGAAACGTTCCATGGTCAATGTTTGTTATTTTATTCAGCGTTCGCTAAACGACCACGAGTCATTTAGCGGATTACGAAAGTTTCCGTTCGAAAAAGGTCCGAGGTGTGTCAACATCGGCGGCGAAGGAAGCATCGAAATGGGGCTTTTTAGGGTGTTTTTCGGTAAAGCTGAAGAAACAGTTGAGGTCTCACTGGGAAAGGCATTTTTGCTCGCTGATTTTGCTTAATTTCGATATTAAGTCTATAGGCGTTTCGTTTTCTTCATTGTTTCGCTAGAATATAATGATATTTTCCGATTTATAATTATAAAAATGAATTTACCATCGAAAAAAGTTTTTTAAATAGCAAGAAAGTCAAACTGAAAATTTCATTACACTGAAAAAATTGAAGATGAGAAAAATATTAGCACAATTGTTCAGCTTTAGCTATAGCTATAGCCCATAGCACAGTCAAATTAGCCCAAGTGCTTGAACCAATCAGGAAGAATTTATCTTTCACGTACTTCATAAGTGCTGATAAAGTTTGAATTAGTGTAGCAAGAATTTTCTCAAAGAGGAAACGAAAAATGGAAAGATGATATTTTAAAATAAATTTTCTATTTTTTTTTTTAAATTAGCAGAAATTCTGCGCAAAGCGCGAAAGAAATTTTTTTCCAATTTTTAAAGCAAAATATAATCAGCATTTAGAAAGGAAATAAAAAAGGATCGTACTGGAGGGACAGTTGTAGTCCCTTGGCCCACTATGGCCAGACCACTGAAATAGACACCGCATGACATTTAAATGTTACAGAATTCGGAACTTTAAGAAACACTTATGCATGCCGTACCTATTTCTGCAACATTTTTCAGAGTTGACGTTAATTATGTGAAAAAATTATCAGCACGTTTTACGTCGTTAATTTACAGTTCTCCAGTTGATGAAGAAAAATGAGCACTATTCCCAAAAAACCACTCTAGAAGACAAAGAGTGAGTCATGGACACCAACATATCTGAATTTCAGCTTCCAAAGTGCATTTGGAGGGGAGTTAGAGCAAAAAATGACTTTTTGAGGAAGTTTTGAATTATGAAATTTCTGGAAACTTCCATATCTCCGCATCAAATTAACCTAGAAAGGTCACAATTTGTATGTAGAGTTAGTTAATGTCTAGAATATGACCCCTTGAATTTGGATCAAAGGAGATCCCAAATGACCAATCGTGAAAATTTGAGGATAACTTGAAGAAGCTATAAAACTACATTTGTTTTAAATTCAACTTCTCAAGTGGTTTTGGAAGGGATGGTTTTCAGCCTTGGCACGAGTTGTGGTTTGTAGACGTGAAGGGATTAGCCACATTATTTGCAAACCCAAAGAAGCCCCAATTGAAAACTCAGCTCCAGTAATGCGGCATGGCTGCTTACGTTTTTTTCTTCAGGAAAGATTTGTGTCGAAATTATGAGTATTTAGCTATGCAGTGTAGTGCTACTTCTTTTAGATGAGGGGTGTGTAATTTTTTCTTCTAATAATGTCTTTAGGTAATTTGAAATTTCTGAGGCTACATAGTCGTTGTGGCCGAGCACAACCCATTATATGTCATCTTTGGTTAATTTGGTTTCACTTCTTTTCTAGGCAGAAGTTAAGAAAAATTTTTTATATTTATGGAATTACTGCTCAATGATAAAATACATAAAAAGTTCATGTACATAATATGTCCTGTAATTCAATAGCAGCTGATTTCAAAATTTTGAAAAATCACAACTCTCTCTTGAATGGTCAGTTGCAGCTGAAATGTTGATTACGTGGTCCTGTTGTAATGTATTACCAAGTAAATTTGCTTCACTGAAATTTGAATGTTGGCGTTCTTATGGTTTCCTTGTAAGAAAAACCGTCCATAATATTATGTTTTTATTGATTCATTATAATGAATTTGAAATGAAATTACGCTGGGAATGAGGGAATAATAAATGTATGAATTTATTTGAATTAATTTTATTCATATTAATTGTCATTGTAAAAAATTTTCAAATGAAACTTTTCTGAATCGATACTTTAAATTTTATTGCCAAAATAATTCATATCTTTTATTGCATTAAAATTTGTTTATCAGTTTTTCACGTTTAATCTCAGCTCAATAATTGGATATTGTAATAAATTATTAAATAATCAAGTATTGAATAAAATAACCATGAAAAAATTGTGTATAAAAACATACGTATATGCCCTGAAACAATTGAGAGAACTATGTCTTGGATATTTTTGATTTTCCATTATTTATTTCAATCATATTTCAAAATTAAAAAAAAAAAGCATCAAATTAATTTACAATATAATAATTATTAATTCAAGGTTCTTCAATGACAGACAGCAAATTCAAAATCCTTCCTAGAAGCTTGCAGTGTTTCCTAAATAATAGCTTTGTTACTTTTGTTCGTCTTCTTTTGCAACCAACTCCACGGATTTCGGTATCCCATGTTTTCCACATTAAAGTACCCACTCGTCAGACACGAAATCGCACCTAATAAGTTCCATTATAGCCTTGTAACTTCACAGCATGCGAACCGCCAAGTACCTAATTCTGTAATAAGTAAAGGATATAAATTCGGCGACGTCGCTCGGCAGTAGGTGTACAGCGGCGATATACGATTCTTATTTGAAACTTAGTCACCTCGAGGCTATGGTCTGCTTACGAAAATTACGTTACATTATTTTTCGTAAATACTTTGTTAAAATTAATTTAAACCTACGCGCATTTGTACTTGTCAACGTGGTGATGAATCGCTCTCGTGTACGTATTCGTAGCGAGAGAATTGGTCCATTGGGCGATAATAGTCGGCGCCAAGAATGCGATGAAACGGATGGATTTTGGTGCGAAATCACGGTCATTGTTTAATCATAGGTATTAGGTCGCGAAGATGTAAGCATTTCTATGTACGAATCGGTTACGTGAGCTAGTCACTTATGATGTGTATGTTGTTGCGGTTCACGTGTGAGATTTATTGAGTGTAATAGAGAAGCGCATCGTGTACAAAGACGCCGCTTTTGTGTCATTTTCTAGTCGTATATGCAAAGAATGGGACATCGAATGCATTTGGAATGATGAGTGCTATTTTGCGACTATTCCCATTTTATTAAGGTCAATACGGTGGATATTATATGCTTTGTGTTGTCGCATGTAGCCGTTATGTCATTCAATGGGATACATATAGTCGATTAATTGTCGATATCATCTTTGTACTTTATTGAGTACCTTTTTGGGTATAGGTATGACCTAAATTTTATGCCCACGTGAGTATTGATCGTATATAATTAAGATGTTATGGAAGTGATTGCAATTGACAATATAAATTTATTGCTTCTCTTCGCGTTGAGGAATTATGATTAGTCTTTTTACTGTGTGTTTAATGAGTGGTAAATTCCTCACGTGATTGAAATAGGCAACTTTATTTACATTAATGTTTGATATTATGTATTGAAGCATCATCTGAAGTAGTGTATTATCAAATGTTCTCCTTGAATAATGTTCTTGTTATAACTGATTCAAGTCTCGTGCAGAAGTTTTTTTTGAAGAGGAGGGGAGGGGGTAAGGTAGCTATTGAAAAATTGATAGTCTAATGTACGGAGATAAATTGTGTCCATAACGAAGGGATAGGCTGAAAAATGAGAAAATTGTGATGCCAAATTTTCTATAGGAGAAGACAAATTGATTGAAAATGTTGCACCTCGTATTGACCAATAATAATTTTTTTTACAATCCTATAAAAATTTGAAACTTTTTGAGGTGTTAAAAGCAATACCCAATTTTTTTGGAAGAATAAGGGGATAGAAATTGCACATGCTACCCCACTTTCCACCGCTACTAGTATTCAGACTAATATAATCAACAGCAAATTATATAAATATAATGTTGCAATAATATATATTTATCTCTGGTATTTAATACAATTTTGAGTTGAATTTAATTTCTTATGTAAATGAATAGTAAGTTCATATTAATAAAATAATTGCAGCAAGAATTATGATGAATTCTGTTCCGTTTAATTTAACAATGAAGCTGTGTTTGAAGGAGGTATTCAAATGTATGTCCACAATATATGAATATAATGTTTGAAGATGACTCATATTTCAAAAAATGGTAGAGGCGAGAGAAGAGTAGTTGCCAAATGATTTCCAGGGAACAGAGAGAGAGGGAATTTAGGCCTCTAGCGTACCGAAAATATAATTACCAACATGAGGTGAAAAATTTCAAAATGTTAGAAATTGATTTTCAGGCAATTTAATTTTTTCAAAAATTTAGTAGTTATAGTTTGTCATTTAAACGTTAATAAACATTTTTAGCGATGAATTCCCCAAAAAAATTTAAGAATTCATTTTTATTATTATTATTATTATTATTTTATTTTTTATTTTTTGAAAATACCTTGAACTTTGTGTATTTTCAAAAATTTATAATAAATATATAATTATAGTTTATGTGTTGAATTTAGGCTTTTGGGACTCAAAAGACAAAATATTCCTTCAGAGGCTCTGAAAATATCACCAAATCTTTTCAAAATCACATCATATTGATATTTTACTTCATATATGAGGAACATCTGTGAGATGAAATTGGCTTCTGAGTTATAAAGACATCAAATTATACCTATACTTTGCATGTAGCTTATTAACTACCCATTAATTCTTACTTTCTTGAAAATGAATTTGATGCGTTTTTGAAAATATGGAAATGTTGAAATCCTCTGAATTTCAGAGAAAAGTGTTGACTAAAAATTTCTTTAGACTTCAAATAACAAAAATGATTTTTGGAAGCAAACAAATGGAACTACTCAAAAAATAAATATATATATATTTTTTTTAATTTTTATGATGTTTGACCTTATTTTGGCAGGTGCCCCATTAACTTCGAAGACTGAACTTTTTGTCACATTTTTTGAAGGGTCATTTAGCAATACTTTTTCCGTGCCAAAAAAATCTAAAAATTTAACTACTCTAGTCTGTGCTTTGGGCATTTGAGCAGATAAAGCCAGAACTAATAATTTTTGCCAAGTTTTGCAACTTTAGCCATAATTTCATATTTCACATACTTTTGAATTCTTTCACAATTTTTAATTTTTTAATTTTTAAACTTTTTTTTTTTTTGTTATTTAACTTGAATCCAATTTTCTTGATAAATTGAAGTCGAAAAATTGGAGATAGCAGAAAAAGTTTCACTAATTTACCTACCTACTTGAAAGCACAGCTACCTAAAGCTACAATTATGCGCATGGTAAGAATGATTTGTGAATTTTTCAAAATGAGTATGCTTCCTCTAAGAATCGATCCAAAATTGAAATTTTCTAATCCCCAATTTTTCTCAGTCTTGTGCTTCTTTTTCAAAGTTTCATTCGAAAACTCAGATTTATATTTCATCTCCCCGTCAGAGTAATCATGCCCCAAAAAAAACACTATTTGTGATTAAATTGGTAAGGATTGATTTTTGAAGACTATTATGAAGAAGTTCTAAAAGTAGAGTAACTTTATCACTGCTAAAAAATTTCTGGAAATTCAGCTCTAATGATTCGGTAAGGTTGCTTACATTTTTTTTCTCGAGGTACTGGGCAGTGTTAGGACAACTGAATGAATTAAGCCAGTCGATCGTGAACGTCATCGAAATCCTTTTAATTCGAAAGAGGATGTTATTAAAAAAATTTTCCATAGATATAGTGCGACGGATAGAAAAACATTTCTTTAATCATCGAGAGTTCTGTGACTCATATATTCGTGATATATGAAATGTACGTGAAAATCTTGCCAAGGCAATTACCATCTCTGAATACTAAATAGACAATGAAATAAAAGTGATATAGGTACTTAATAGTGTATGTATAACTTCAGTGTGACCATAATCAACAGTAGAGCAGCCATTGCTACATTGATGCCTGAAAATTTGCCTAACTTGTACGTAGGAGGCTCAGCATTTCAAGAAGAAGAATTTTTCATTCCATATTATTTAGCTTGATCTAAACGCTCACAGGTATAAAAAATTATTTGAAAACTTATCATATAAATGAATTTTTTATACAAAATATACATTTTATAGAAAAAAAAAAAAATCATTCAATGTTACCAAACGAAAAACATTTGAAAAAAAATCACAGATGAAAAAAAACTACTACACATGACGAGTCATTTACAGTTATTTTAAAAATAAATAAACCTTATAAAGGACAATTCGTAAAAGCTTTAGTCATTTAGGCGTTTTGCGAGAATGAAAATCGTTAATAGCCGGAGACCCATTAGGTAAAGCGATTGTTTAAGGAGCTCGTCTAAAATACTGTGGCTGTCTTGGGTACGTTGGAGTTTCGCGAATAGAGTTCGTGGTTGCGCAACGTCTTCGGCTGGGGCTAAGAATAATACTTGAGTCTCGGTTTAGGACGCGGTTGAGCTCGTTGAGGTTGCGGCGCTCTGAACGAATTGGCTACTTTGGGACTAGTGACGTCGAATTGTTGTTGCGAGAAATCATTGGCGGCAGAAATGAATTGCGGTTGCGCGCTAAAAGCGCTCGGAATGGTTAGACTTTGCGGAAAAGGCCTCGGCGGTAGGGGTTCTTCGGGGACATCTTTCTTCGGGTTGGAAAGTTTTGCGTTGTTGAGTTTGCGGTATTTCGTTGGGACGGAATTGGAAAGCGTTCGGGGCTTCGCGAAGTTCTTACCGAGGGCTATTTGGAGCGAGTTGATGTCAGAAGGGGTGGGTGGACGAGGTTGTGGTCTGATTTGGAATTCTTCCGGTTCGCGTACGAAATACGGTTGCGGGGAATTTGTGGTCTAGATGGTAATTCTGGCA